>SOPF01028846.1:0-52284 GCA_012979155.1 Hypericum perforatum | reverse complement strand
CCAATGAAGCAAACGAATGAAAGATAAAGAACACAAACCCAGAAGGGCAACGACCTAAACTGGATCAAAACTAAACTATATCTCGCAATTCTACTTCTCCGGCACCACCCACCGTCGTGGAATGGGCGGCTTGCAGGCCCTCAAAACCTCCATAACTGGTCCGCCGCCGAGCAGGTCCCACGCCACCGCCTCGTCCTCCGCCACTTCCTCTTTCATCCCGTACAACACCGTGAACTTCAGATCAAACCGCCCCTGACCCGCCAATTCCTCTTCGTCCGAGTCCGACATAAGAACGCAGACGAACAACCGGTCGCTCCACGCCGGCATTGCAAGGCTCCGGCGGAGAATGGTACCCGCGATGCACTTTCCATCGTCCGAAGAGTCAGGAACACCCACGTGGGTCGAGATGGGGTGGGCCCCGGGCGCGACCAACTCGGAGATTGTGATGGTGGAGTTGGTTACCCCCCTGTCTCTTGGACCAAGAAAGTCCCACGCTCGGAAGTTCTCGGCGATGATGAAGGTGATTGCGGTGGCCTCGTCGGGAAGAGGGCCGGGGAGTAGATGACGATTCATCGCCATTGTTGGTGGTGGTTGAAGAGCAAAAAGACTGATTAATTTCTGGGTTTTGATGGAGAGAGAGAGAGAGAGAGAGAGAGAGAGAGAGACTACGGAATATTTGTAGAAGAAGGGTGGGAAGTAGTTCTTTATATAGAGGTGTGTCCTCCTTCAATTCGACCGTTACGAGGTTCTCTAAATTTCCTGTTTAGGGGAGAAAGATGGAAAAAAAAGGAGCGTCTTCTCCTAATTGGACGTTGTTCGTATTAATGCAAATTAGTCAATGTTTCTTATTTAGGGAGAGAGAAACAGTATTTTTCTATTCTGAGTTAGAATTGGTCAAAACGGCAAGTTCCACTTGGACCACCTGCAGCGGTCCGTTTGCTCGGCTCGGGTCTGCCACGTGACCTGACACGTGCGGTGCCCCCGCGTGTCAGCGGGGTGTGTCTCACCCCGACAGGCGTTTCTCGCCTCGGGCGACGTGGTCCAATTTGGGCCACGTCACCCAGTCAGATATTTTTTTTAATTTTTTTAAATAAAAAACAATTAGGAAAAATTACGAAAAAAATTTTAAAAATTCCTTTTAATATTTTTGACTATTTTGTGAAATAAAAAAATTTTAAATTTTTTTTGAAAATTTTAGACAAATTTTTGAATCCAAATAACGAGACTTTTCGGATAAAAAAAAGTGTGTGGTCCAAAAATTGTGTGGTCCAACTTCATTTATAAATTCTATAAATTACTACTACCTTCATCATAATTTTTCACACCAAAATTTCTTATCTTTCTTATCTTTCACAATCTACATATTTTTCATTATGGCCGAGTCAATGTTGGAGATGGTAGATGAGCATTTTCGAGATGGGAAGCTCTGTGAGGCCTACGACATGTCCATTATGACATGGCATATGGACCCATACAATGAGAGGTTCAAACACTACCATGCCGCATTATGCATCTTATTTGTTGCCAAAGATTACGATATGGTGCCCAACGCGTACAAGATCTTCGATCTCCCCAACTTCGCAAGCCCAGACATTTTTGCGCATGCTTTTTGTTATGTTGGAAAGTTCGTCGCCCCCGAGAATATCAAATCAGCAATTACTGAGAAAGCGTATAAGTTAGTCGTAGACGCTTTCGAGCTCCTCTTAGATGATGATAAGAGAATGCGGTTGAACTTGTACATCAGTTTGGGATTAATGTAAAGAACTAAGCAATTTATGATTTTTTAAATGTAATGTAATATATTTCGATGTCATCAATTTCAGTTTTTAAATTTATGTAATTGTTTCCAAGTTCTCATGTAATATATTTCAAATTTTATAAAATTTCTATTTTACAAAATGTGGCACTTCGAAATTAAATTTAGCATTTTTTAAGTTACGCAAAAAAATACTCGATTCTGATACAGTTAGCTGAATTTTAAAAAAACTGAGCTGAGAAAAAACTGACGTGGCGCCCAGGGCGTGGCACTGTAGCAGGGGCACCACTGTGAGCTGAAAACTGAGAACAGGGGCGCGGCTGACGTGGCGCCAAGGGCGCGCACTGTAGCGGGGGCACCAATGCGGATGGTCTTATAATATATGGGCTCGAGCCCATAATAATCGAAAAGGGCCCATGTCGTGTTTACACAAACTAATTCCAATCCAACCAAAACCCTAATTTCACAACCCTAAAAAACAACCAAGACTTCCACAGATATCTCCCCATTTTGATTGAAATATCTTGAGTTTGGAAATAACAAAAAATTCATAAAAATGTCAAAATTCTCTAACTCATGGGAGTCGTAGAGGAAATAGAATTATCAATAGCTACTAAACCCTTCGAAGTGCAAATGTGTTTGGGAACTTGCAAAATCATTTAAAATTGCAGCTTCTCCACCAACAAAAGAAACCCTAAAAAGGCATAAACAAAATACCATTACGCAACGTCCAAATATACTCAATAATTAAGATTCACCTCTGAAAACCCTAAATTAATGATAATAAGGCCAACTATGCCGACTAAATACATAAAACTTAAAACTCGTTGGCTGGAAAGGGACCACATAGATCAACCAAAAATCTATTGTTATTAGTAATATCTTCCACAAAGTCAAGGTTAAAGAAGTTACCCATCTGATGCAAGTAATATCTCCCTACTATATATATATATATAGTAGGGAACACGTCAGGGTCAGGTGTCAATCCCTAGGACGATTCTAGTCCCCCCTTACAAGACAAACCTAGGACCACTTACATTAGCAATGTGTGTCCTCAGGTGTATAGGAAAATAAAGTTCAAGTGACTAAAAAGTAAATAGTCCTGACTGAGTTCTATCTAGCGAGAATTACAACTTGGTCTTTGCCTTTATTTAAAAACTGTAAATAAGTCCTCTGGCCCATGAAGGGCCTAAATAGCTATTCAGCTCTTTAGCGGTCCTCAAGCCTGCATCATCTTCCCCGTTACCTCTTTCTCCAATCTGGGTGTGCCATATAAGCTAGCTATCAAAACAGTGACAGAGTTGGTTACATCTTCAATCCCCAATTTAGCTTGACAAACCTTAATCCCTAATTCGCCTAGGGTCTTCGATCCTTCCTTCGATACAGCTTCAAGCCTCAATTCCTCTTGCACACCAGTTTGCCTTGCCACAGAGATCATTTCCCCCTTGTTAATCGTGATCCCCATGCAACGATCCTCTCCACTTAAGTTCTTTGTCCATAAGGAACTTCCCAAAAAATACTCCTTGAGGTTGTCAATAAATTCCCATGAATCCTCGTATTCCTCCGTGCCCGCCCATCGTACCAAAATCTGCGTAGCTACTCTGTTCTGATGTTTGACCAGCCTATGATCCAAGATGGCTTTCGGCTCCCTTGGTGGAATTAGATTGGTTGGAATTGTGTTGTTGATCCTCTCGTACTTCCCCATGCATGCCTTGAGCTATGACACGTGGAAAGTGGGATATATCTGTGTGGAGGAAGGGAGCTCCAGGGTGTATGCGGCCTTCTCCAACCTGTCGATGATATTAAAGGGCCCGTAGTACCTATCGAACTCCAATGTCGAACTCCCTATCCGAATGCTTCTTATTGGCCTATGACACTGTCCTCTCCTGTGCCTTCTATAAGTGGTGCTTTATGAGTTTCAAACTCTCCTCTCGAACAGACAGGCTCCTGTCAATAGCTTCATTATGCGAATCACTTACAAAATAGGGTAAGTATAATAGTGGAGGACTTTTGTAGAGTGCCTCAAAGGGGGTGGTTCCAGTAGCTGAGGGATACGTGGTGTTATACCACCATTCAGCTAAAGTTAACCAATTACTCCAGTCTCTGGATTTGTCATGAGTCATATATCTGAGATAGGTTTCAAGGCAACGATTGACCACTTCAGTTTGGACATCCATCTGAGGGTGATGTACTATGGAGAGTATGAGTTCTACTCCTTGGAACTTGAAGAGGTTTTGCCAAAATTGGCTTAGAAAGATCGCATCACGATTACTTATAATTGCTTCTGGAAGCCCATGCAGTCTACAAACACCATCCATGAACTTTTTTGACACCACTTCTACAGTGTATGGATGTGTCAAGCTCATGAAATACGCATATTTAGTGTCCTTGTCTACCACTACCAAGATCGTAGTTGCTCTTCTAGACTTAGGCAACCCTTCTATAAAGCCCATGCTCACTACTTGCCACACTTGATCAGGTATCGGGTACGGCTATAACAAGCCTAGCGATGCTGATGAATCATACTTGCATCTTTGGCAAATCTCATAGGCCCGCATGAAATTATGCACATCTTTCTCCATCTTCCTCTAGTAGAATAGTGCATACAGCCTCTTGAGGGTCATTGTCATCCCAGAGTGCCATGCTGCAGGTGTGGAATAGTATAACTGGATCAGCTTGGTTCTCAAATTGATGATGAGACCAATCACAATCTTCTCTCTCCTAAACAACCTCCCATCTACAATCGCGTATTCCTCCATGCCTTCCTCTCCATTTTGCACCCTTCCAATCAATTCACAAAGTGTTGGATCTTGTAAACAACTGAGCTGAATTTCATCAGCTAACTCCTTCACACATATTGTAGATATAGCCTGCAACTATGCTCCATCATCAGGCAACCTTAATAAAGCATCAACAGCTCTATTCTCACTCCTCTTCTTATACTCAATCTCATACTCGTATCCAATCAACTTAGCTAACCAAGAATACTAATTTATTGTTGTATGTCTTTGAGTCAAGAGGTACTTGAGACTCTTGTGGTCAGTTTGCATCATAAATCTCTTCCCTACTAAGTAATGGTGCCACTTAAGCACAGCCATCACCACCACTAACAGCTCCTACTCATAGGCTAACATTCCTTGATATTTAACCCTCATCGCCTTTTTGAAATAAGAGAGTGGATATCCCTTTTGCATCAGAACAACCCCTACACCAACTTCAAAAGCATCAGACTTAATCACAAAGGTCTCATTGAAGTCTGGTAGAGCAAGTACATGAGTAGTAACTATCATCATCTTTAGCTGCTGGAAAGCCTGTGTTGCTGCATCATTCCATTAGAACTTACCCTTCTTAAGTAACTCAGTCATATGCTTACTAATGAGCCTATAATATCTAATAAACCTTTTGTAGTATCTACACAAACCCAAAAAACTTTGTAGCTGCTTCAAAGTTTTTGGTTACAGCCAGTCTTACATCACTTTGACTTTTTTCAGGTCAGTTGAAACTCCACCTCCACTGATAATATGTCCCAAGTATTCCATCGATAGTAATCCAAAGGTGCACTTAGATAGCTTAGCAAAGAAGTTGTCCCTTATCAGAATTGATAATACCACCTCCAAATGTTGTAGATGTTGCTCTATGTCAGAACTATAAACCAAGATATCATCAAAAAACACAAGCATGAACTTCCTTAAGTATGATTTGAACATGTCATTCATTACTGATTGAAAGGTTGCTGGTACATTGGTCAGCCCAAAAGGCATGACTAAAAACTCATAATACCCTTTGTGCATCTTGAAAGCATTTATTTTTGTACACATCTCTAGGGTCCATCCTGATTTGATGGAAACCATATCTTAAGTCCATTTTTAAAAACCACTTTGCTCTCCCTAACTTATCAAGCAGCTCTTCAATGACAGGAATAGGATATTTATCCTTCGTAGTGATGTCATTAAGAGTTCTATAGTCTACACAAAATCTCTAGCTACCATCCTTCTTCTTCACCAATAGAACTGGTGATGGAAAATAGCTTTGACAGTTTTGTATAATCTTCTGATCAAATATCTCCTGCACCAGCTTCTCAACTACATCTTTCTAATCCATGAAGTATTTGTAAGGCCTGAGGTTAATTGGTTGGCTCCCTACTTTCAATGGAATGCTATGGATGTGACTTTAACAAAAAGGAAGCCCTTTTAGTTCCTGTAAATTGTCTGTATAATTATCTAAAAGCTTTTGCAACTCATCGTGTACTTAGTCATTCTTGATGGCTCTCTTCTTTTCCATTTCAGTTGGTCTGGTTAATGCCAAGCTACCAAACTCCAACTACGAATTCTCCCCTTCTGCAGAGATCAACCTGCTCATTCCTTTGGCATTGGTCTCCTTCAGTAACTTCTTCTTAGAGCCCCTCAACATCACCTTAGATCCTTCCACTACAAAATTCATAATCAATTATTTGAAATCCCATTCTATCTTCCTCAAGGTCTCCAACCACTAAATTCTTAAGACCATGTCATACCCTCCCAAGGGCAAGATCAGCACATCAGCTACAAACTCTCTTCCTCGCAAAACCTATTTAAAATTCCTGCATACTCGATCACAAGCAATCTCATATCCATCTGCCACTCTCACCTTCACTATAGGATAACTTTTCCAAGAATATTATAGACTCTGTATAAGCCTCTGGTCTACAAAGTTGTGCATACTCTCAGAATCGATCAGAATGAAGATATACACTTCTTAAATATGTCTAGTAACCTTCATCATCCTATAAGTTTGTGACCCTCGTCCCATCATAGCATGTGCAGACAACAACACCTTCTTCTCTGCTTCTTCCTCGTAAAACAACAACTCTTCATCTTCTAGTCCTGCTTTATTCTTCTGTTCTCCTTTTGGTACAGCCTTCCCCTCTTGGAACACTTGTTCTCCTGGTTCTACTTCTATCCACAATAGAAACATAGCTTTTTTGCCCTCATTTCCTTGATCTCTGCCCAAGACCTAAATCTTCCCTAGGGTTTGACTCTATCTGGGTTTGGGTTAACTCAGGTCGTACTAGTTGAACTGGTTGAATTCCTAGGTTACGATATAGCTTGGTAAGATCTGTTGGTTCTATCAGGGTGGTTTGGTTAGTTTCAATGGTTGGTGGTGACTATGTTGTAGGGAATGCTGGGTCTATAGGGTGTCCTATTATGGGTAGGCTATTTATGGAGTGTGGATTCCTGTAGTTTAGCTAGAGCATAGGTATGGCTTAACATTTTCAGGAAGAACATCTTAACTACATTGGCTTTTTCTAGATTAAGATCCTCAAGGAAAATTGATATGGCATATGCGGGGGGGTATGGTGATATGTAAGAATCGTAAAAAAAATTAATTTAGAAAATAGTACAAGATCAAGTGACCAAATAGTAATTAGCCAAATTAGAGTTAGACCTTATCTATATAATGAGAGCTAGAAAAGAAAAACCCTAGGGGATGAAGGAAAGAAAAAAAATTTGTAGGTCCCAAAAGTAGGTACCATTGTTTATAGAATCCGATGGTAGAATGTTATCGAATTGACATGAAACTTTGAGATTCTTTTCCTAACACCATGGGCAAGATTTTGGACAGTGGAGATGTCGTTTAAAGATGTCTAAGACTTTCTGCACAAATTAACTTGGACAGCTACGAATTTGAATAAAAGAGGAAGGTAAGTCGGTTCCTTTGATAGGTTATGTTCTGAATTTCTGATCCCTGCACCTTGATCTAATTTCGATTATAAAAAGATTTAGTTAAACTGATCCTATGACATAGTGCATACTGTTGCAATAGCTTGATGCGGTTGAAAATTTGTGTTGAATTGCAATTAGGAAGTTTTGGAATCAATGTTTACAGGTAATCACTATCTGTGACATGCGAGGGTGTTCTGAATGATTTGAAATCTGCAGAGGGGGTATATCCTGTCTGTGACCTGCGGAATTCTGTCATGAAGTAAGTGAAACTTGTTGGCATTATTTGTACGTATCTGTGACCGCAGAGGGGTTAAATACCGTCTGTGACTCGTGAAGGAGTTCTGAATGATTTGTGTGGAGAGGGTATATCCTATATGTGACCCACAGAATCCCGTCATGAATTAAGTGAAACTCTGGAGTGTCCGTTAATTGTTAAGTCTTTTGTCTAGCCATTGTTTAGTGTGATTGTATTGTGATCATTGTTGTGATTGTTATTGTGTATGATATGAATACAAAGATGTGTTTCTATTATGGTTGCTATTGGTTGAGAGGTGCGGTAGAGCTTCGTAATCACGATCGTTATTGTGGAATGCTAAGAAGTGTTGTAGTGTTGTGGGCTAAGTTGGTTGGATAAGTAACTGCTGTTTAGTTTTGATAAGCTCGACCGTGGATATGTGTTTATGATTTTGTTACTATGCAATGTTGTACATGCTCAAATTCGTCAAGTTTCAATTAATGATATATCTTTTATGCATGTGCCTTTGATTGTAGAGTCTCATTGTATATGATTTGATAGGAAGCATGTGATATTATTTGATGCATGTAATGTGTGTTTCTACCGACTTACTGAGATACATATCCTCATTAATGTGCGCTGCTGTCTCAGATAATTCAGGGGCTAGTTGCGAATGAGGACTAGAGGCGAGGACATGCATCCTTACACATTTAGTATTTGTGGATATGATTGTAACTTAAGAACTTAAATGGCCTTACAGAGATTTTTACTCTGTGGCGGTTGACATGCCTAACATTCGGAGCGTGACAACTTAAATGGTATCAGAGTATTTTTATATTAAAAAAAAAAGAAACCATTCACTTTCATATTTGCATGCATGTGAGCGATCTTGGGGAATTTTGGGGGTTAGGTTATTTTTGGTAGAAAGTTATGTGCAATTATATATGAGAGTTTTGTCCCATAATAAAGAAACTTGTATCATTTTAGTTATCCATTTATTTATTTATTTATTTTGATAATTATGTTCGAAGTAGTTTTATATCATTTTGGCCCTGTTAGATTTTGTACATGAATGTGATTATCTGATCGACATTGTTGCGGTCTTATTTAGTTTCATAAATGTTAGTAGAATATTGTAATGATTAGATACCTTGCATTTGATTGTTGACTTTGAGCGGGTGCTTTATAAGATGGAGAACTAGATGATGTTGTTTAAGAATCAAATTATTTTAATAGAAGTTAGAAAGCATAAAGCGCAAGGGAGTTATAAACTAATATAGGGACTTGTGAACTAGCTAGAGTGCTTCAATCATTAAAAAAATGGCAACTTCAATGTTAGAAACTATTAAGTAGATAGAATATCAATTTTTACTTTTAAAAGTTTGAGGACAAACTTCTTTTAAGGAGGAGAGAATGTAAAAATCGTAAAAAAAAATTAATTTAGAAAATAGTACAAGATCAAGTGACCAAATAGTAATTAGCCAAATTAGAGTTAGACCTTATCTATATAAGGAGAGCTAGAAAAGAAAAACCCTAGGGGATGAAGGAAAGAAAGAAAATTCGTAGGTCCCAAAAGTAGGTACCATTGTTTATAGAATCCGATGGTAGAATGTTATCGAATTGACACGAAACTTTGAGATTCTTTTCCTAACACCATGGGCAAGATTCTAGATAGTGGAGATGTCGTTTAAAGATGTCTAAGGCTTTCTGCACAAATTAACTTGGACAACTACGAATTTGAATAAAAGAGGAAGGTAAGTCGGTTCCTTTGATAGGTTTTGTTCTGAATTTCTGATCTCTGCACCTTGATCTAATTTCGATTATAAAAAGATTTAGTTAAACTGATCCCATGACATAGTGCGTACTGTTGCGATAGCTTGATGCGGTTGAAAATTTATGTTGAATTGCAATTGGGAAGTTTTGGAATCAATGTTTACGGGTAGTCACCGCTGATGACTATATATACTTATAACAACCATAAATCGTAAACTTTATTAGCCCCTGCGATTATTTTATATGTCTAAAACAAAAGGAATGAAATCATAACTTATTTTATTGGGCTTATTTATCACTTTAATATGCAACAGGAGAGATATTGAAATCGTAAACCTAAGTGTGGCTCCTGTTTATATGATTCTATTTGTTTAATATGTTAATAATGTTAGTTTATGTATTTTGACAGATTACTTATCTTTAAGTGGATTATGAACTTGTTGCGGATGATCAGTTTTTATTTGGTTGTTTGGAAATTTATCTGGTATCATAATCTGTTCTGTTCTGAAATTTGATGTGACTGGCCTAGTTTGTGTTAGGATTATTTGTACGTATCTGTGACTGCGGAGAAGTTGAATACTTTCTGTGACCCGTGAGAGCATTTTATTTGTACGCATCTGTGACCGCAGAGAAGTTAAATACTGTCTGTGACCCGCGAGGGCGTTCTGAATGATTTGAAATCCGCAGAGGGGGTATATCCTGTCTATAACCTGCGGAATTCTATCATGAAGTAAGTGGAACTTGTCAGAATTATTTGTACACATCTGTGACCGCAGAGGGGTTAAATACCGTCAGTGACCCGCGAGGGCATTCTGAATGATTTGTATTCTGTGAAGAGGGTATATCCCATCTGTGACCCGTGAAATCCTGTCATGAATTAAGTAAAACTCCGGAGTGTCCATTAATTATTAAGTCTTTTGGCTAGCCATTGTTTAGTGTGATTATATTGTGATCATTGTTGTGATTGTTATTGTGTATGATATGAATGCAAAGATGTGTTTCTATTATGGTTGCCATTGGTTGAGAGGTGCGAGAGCTCCATAATCATGATCGTTATTATGGAATGCTAAGAATGCTATGCTGTATTGTGAAATGATTGAGAAGTGTTGTAGCGTTGTGGGCTAAGTTGGTTGGATAAGTAACTGCTGTTTAGTTTTGATAAGCTCAATCGTGGACATATGTTTATGATTTTGTTACTACGCAATGTTGTACATGCTCAGATTCATCAAGTTTCAATTAATGATATATCTTTTATGCATAAGCCTTTGATTATAAAGTCTCATTGTATACGATTTGATAGGAAGCATGTGATATTATTTGATGCATGTGATATTATTTGATGCATCTAATGTGTGTTTTTACCGATTTACTAAGATGCGTATCCTCATTAATGTGCACTGCTGTCTCAGATAATTCAGGGCTAGTTGCGAATGAGGACAAGAAGCAAGGACATGCATCCTTGCACATTTAGAATTTATGGATACGATTGTAACTTAAGAACTTAAATGGCCTTACAGAGATTTTTACTCTGTGGCAGTTGACATGCTAACATTTGGGGCGTAACAGCTTAAAATTGTGATACCCTGTATATGAACTGTGTGAAAGGCTTAAGTGATTTGATTGTTACTATCCATACCAACAAGGTGCACCTTCTTTTTGGGCACACATCTTGAAAGAACTCCAAGGTTAAATGCATTTGGCCGAGGGTAGGATCAGGATGGGTGACCTCCTGGAAAGTTTCCCAGGGTGCGTGCGAGTAAGGACAAAGCACGCTGAAAAGACCTGTGTTAGTACAATGGAGCTAGTCGATCAAATCACGGGGTGTTACATGATCCTACTATGCAAAATTTTGAACTCCATCTAGTAACTTCTAACAGTTGTGGTTTGTCTAAGTCTAAGGAGATATCCCAGGGGATTGTTATAGGTAAAGTCTCTAAAACAGGTTTGTATTTCCTTCTTCAACTCTTCCCACGTCAACTCTATATCATCACCTCTCCCTTGCAGGAATCCTCTATACTGTAGTAGCACAAACCCATCTAAATGTCCTACTACAAGCCTCAACTTCTCTCCATCACTTACTCTCTCCATCTCAAAGAAGTTATCACACCTCATCTCCCAACTACTATAGTCTTCCCTATCAAACTAAAGAAAAGAGACTTTATAGTCAGATCTATTAGTTTCAATCTCCACAGTACGAGCCTCATACAGAGCTGCATTACCTCTCTTTTTGGATCAACGATGACCTCCGCATCTTCAGATCTGGTTTCTCTACCCTCTGTAATCCCAGATCTAATCACAAACAAGTCAGAATCCATAGTCCTCACTTCTCTCATAACATCATCGATACCAGAAATTCCTCTTAAAGCTAAGCTCTGGTTCTCTACGTGCAACCCCACCATTTGTGAATTCAAATCATCAACATCTTTGCTCAGCTTCCCAAATTTCTCATTAAAGATCTGAGAAATCCTATCCTCTATGATGGTGATCAACCTCTCTATCTCCTCATTCTTCATCTCTATACTCGATACTAGTTTCAGTTTAGTCATGGTTCGACTGCTCTGATACCAATTGATGCAAGTGCTAACCCTAGGAGTAACTCGAAGGGTTAACCAACCTCAAGTCTAGCTCACCTATAATGAGTGTCAAAAACACTCATTATTCGTATCCTTTTAGTTGATCGTTCTTAGTGTTTTAGGTTGATTTAGTTATGTTTTAGTTGTCTTAGTATTAGTTTTCATTCATTTTGTGTTAACATTAAGTTTATTGTTTTTTATTAAGTTTGCTTGTTTTTAGGAGCATATTTGAGTAGAAGTGGAGGACGTTTGAGTGGACACGCGAATGTATGGACGAAAAGAAAGTCACGATGCCAAAAAGTGCTTATCACGAGAAGCTGACGCATGCCATGCCTTTATGGCGTATGCCAAGTATCCATTACTCAGACGACCATTCACTCAGACGACCAGATGCACTCAAAGAGGGAAAACGCAAAGATCTGGCACACGCCACTTGAAGCTAGCGCACACTAGACCAGACGGACAGAAGAAAAATAAAGATGAGTGTTGGACAAACAAATGGGAAGACTTGACAAGGGCAGTTTAGAGCTTTCTGAAGGAAAGGGGGATAATGGCTGACTCTTTTTAGATATTTTTAGGTTAGATATTTTTGTAGATAAGTTAGATTAGATATTTAGTTTACTATTCCATTAGTTGCTTAGTATATATGCTAGTTTTGCTTTGTAACTAAAAGAGAAGAACTTGGACAAAAAACATAAGTAAAAGTTGATTTTTGGTAGAAGAACGTGGACTTGAAGAGGGGGAGCTTGGAGTCTTGATAAGTCTCCCTCCCTTTTACTCTTTGTCTTTGATTAATGCTTTGTGTTTATATAAATATGTGTGAGTAGTTGTTTGAGTTTTGTGCCTTAATACCTTTGATGTAGCCACTCATGAGAGTTGTGTATGTTCATGTATATGTTCTTATCGACGTGCTTGATCTTATTGCTTAGACTTGCTTGATTACCAAGCCTTAGTAGCTAGTCAAAACTTGAGACCGAAAAGAGATAGAATTGATGGATAGGTTGATTTGATGATTAACACTCTTGCTAGGAGAGAAATCTCCTTGGTAATCTACTGATTGTTCTTGGAGTAGAGCTTATAGTTGGTATTTAATCTAATTTAGTTGGTTGGTGGGGTCGAAAGAATATATCTAACCTTCTAAGCTTGGTTAAGTAACAATTTAGACTCATCTTACACGAAAGTGTGGTTGAGGTTGCCTTTGATTCACTCGGACCACATCATATACACTCAAACCCCTCTTTATCTTATGGTTATGTTTCTGGTTTAAGGTACTTAGCTCATCTTTAGCTTTTTAGTTGTTGATAATCTGTTTTGTGTTATAAACTATCTATATGCTTGTTCTTATGCTCTTGTTGCTTGATGTTTAAGACTTTAGATCACTTAAGTTCAACTACAAACTTCATAATCTGATCCTAGTAAGTATGTAAATCTTAGAGTAGGCATAACACCTCAATCTCTGTGGATCGACAATCCTACTTACTCTTATTGCAATTTGCTGCAACTCTGCTGTTAAACTGGCGCACGCCACCCTAGTTAGCGCACGCCAGGTTTGTTTGTTCGTGAGCTTTTGGTCGTGCCAAAGATAGTTTGGCATGTGCCAGAGCTTCGGGCTGGTCTAGGGGTGGTGCATGCCACCCACCTCTGGCGTACACCAGAAAGACCTCAAAAACGACTGATCGTCCATTATTAAGCTGAATTATGGTAGCATTTTTACCTAAAGTTGCGGAAAAAAATGAATCTCACCAACCTAGAGGAGGAACTTGGGAACCAAGTCTCCTTTTCTATCTTTTCGCAGCAAAAAGAAGAAAAGAAGAGGAAGACAACTTTGGTAGCAAAAGTGTGCCTTTTCATTGCTTTTTGTTGGATATATATATAGTAGGGAACACGACAAGGTCGGGTATCGATCCCTAGGACGATTCTGGTCCCCCCTTACAAAACAAACCTGAGACCACTTACAATAACAACGTGTGTTATCAGGTGTATAGGAAAATAAAGTTTGAGTGACTAAAACGTAAATAGTCCTAACTGAGTTCTATCTTGCAAGAATTACAACTTGGTCTATGCCTTTAAATAAAAACTGTAAATAAGTCTTCTGGCCCATGAATGGCCCAAACAGCTATCCAGCTCTCTAACGGTCCTCAAGCCCGTATCATCTTCCCCGTTACCTCTTCCTCTAATCTGGGTGTGCCACATAAGCTAGTGGTTAGAACAGTGACGGAGTTGGTTACATCTTCAATCCCCAACTTAGCCTAACAAACCCTAATCCCCAATTCACCTAGGGGTTTCAATCCTTCCTTCGATACAGCTTCAGGCCTCAATTCCTCTTGTACACTAGTTTGCCTTGCCACGAAGATCATTTCTCCCTTGTCAATTATGATCCCTATGTAACACTATCTCAATATCATCATCAGGTAAAGGACCAGGAAATCAGTCACACTCCCCTACTTCGAGCCACTTGATGACTACAGGCTCGTATACCCCTCCATCGACAAAGAATTCTTTCCCTCTCGTGATCCATCTGGCATGTATCTTGACCAAATGCGAATGTGAAGCGAGTCCTAGAACTATCTCGCTACCTACATTGGCTTTTTGGTAATTTGCTAAGGGTTCCCGGAGTCAGATGCTCCTCCTCCTTTTGGATATGGGTTCGAGGCCCTTTCTTTGACTTCTTGTCCTTCTATTGGTGATGGATAATTTTGCTTTGGCTGGTAAACCTAAAACTACTATGCCCATATTAGAAGTGAGAGGCTAAAGAGGTTAATGGTCATAATTGCTCATTATATTATAAAATTACTTCTTAAAAAGTCGGTGACATCTCATTTGTTTTCTTACTTGGAAGTCAAGTGTGTGAGACAATGGGCTGATGCCAGAAAGGCTCAAGCCCAAAGTTAAATTTTCTTGAACAACTTAAATTGTCAGTTCTACATATGGTGTGAGTTTCTACAAGATCACTTACATATATCATTGATTGATCAGATTCTCGTACAACTCCGAGCATGTATCCTACAATACAGGAAAGAACGATCAATTGTCGAGATAATGTTTCAGAATATGAATCTCACATTGCGTATGGGATATGTATATACCCTCTATATAATGATTTAGACTAAGGTTCCTATACTTTGGGAATTCATAGTATCATAATAACCATTTGGTCTCCATCCTAACGTTAAAAAATTTTCTAGCCAAAATCTCACCTAGTTTGACCATTTTACCCTTCTGCCTAAGATTTACTAAAAAACCCTAAAAATAAGAAATTTACAAGTCTCACTGCTGGAGAGGAAGAGAAGTTGAGCCCCTCATCTGATCCCTCTCCTCCTGCATCACCTGATAAAAATAACTCCCAATTGTGTGATAGAGATGGGAGCTAAGATTAAAGGCATAGTTAAGACAGAGAATAGGTCGCCCCTACCATTATTGGTTTTGGAGGATCAAATGACGTCGAGTTGTCTAATAAAGAGGATGAAGAGGACATCATCGATTAGGGAAGAGAAGAGTTTGGAAGATTGAGTAAGTCATAATATGTGTGTTGTAGACAAGGTGTTTGATGGTGGAGGCAGAGACGAGGAGGCAACAGGTAGGAATTTAGTGAAAGGCGACGTTAATGAGGAGGTGGATTTGAGGGTTGGGAACGCTCAAGGAGTCTGTGAAGTGGTAGAGACTGGGGCAGCTGGTGATGCTTATGTGGCTATGGAGGTTAGGGGTACGAATGAGGCTGTGGAGAGAGTGATGTAGTAGAGCAAGAGAAGTTTACGTGGAATGTTCATAACATCAACGTCAAGATGACCATATCCTCCGAACTACCCACTACCATGTTCTAAAATATCATCTCGTTCTTCCTCCTAGAGCATTAGATGCAGAGGGTGTCGACGGAGAAAGCCGGGGTGGTATAACATGTAGAGGGTGGCCCCAACGATGGCTCTGACTAGAAGATGTAGTAGATGTCCCTCTTAAATGGCACGTGGCATCGGGCTCGAGCATTGTACGGCTGAGGATGATAGGGTGGCCAATATTTCGGTGAGTTCAGGGCAGTGGTGGTTGTGCCATTTGTGGTGGTAGTAGAAACATCAATTGTCCCTTTTAATATTGGGGGCCTTTTTAGTAAATTTAGGAAAGAAGGGTAAAATGGTCAAACTAGGTGAGATTTTGGCCGAAAAATTACTAACGTCAGAATGGGGGACCAAACTTCTATGTTATTATGATATTATGAAGGGAAAATTAGGTTAAAGTCTCTGTACTATGGTGATTCAACCATTTTGGTCCTTGCTGTTTTAAAACTACTTTTTGACTCTTTACTATGCAAAATAACCGAGTCTTTTAGTCCTTAAAAGTCAACATAATTTTTTTTATGACCATTATACCTAAATCCTAAATATTACTATATTAAATACTAAATATTACATATTAAATATTAAATTAAGAGACACTTTTTCTATTGGCAAAAACATAGAAATAAATACTAAATATTACTAAATTAAATATTAAAATAAGTGAGACACTTTTTTTCTTGGCAAAAATATAAAAATAAATACTAAATATTATTATATTAAATATTAAATTAAGAGAGACATTTTTTTAATTGGCGGGAGGATTAAGATAAATAATATGTGCTATATTAAATATATAAATTAAGAGAGACACTTTTTTAATTGACGAAAGATAAAGATAAAGATAAATAATATGTATTATATTAAATATTAAAGAATGATTGTTATTAGTCAATTACCCTTATAAATAATTTTACAACTCAAGCCAATGCTAATTTACCAAACACTTTTGCAAAAATCGGATAGATGAGTACTATCAGCCAACAGCTGATCAGCTGACAACCAACATATAACATCTAAATTTCATTAGCCGTACCAAATAGACCCTTCGTTTCTCAATGATTATTTATTAATTGGAAGCAATGACGAGGCTAACCACACATTGTGTGTTTCTGGGTAGTGGGGTGTACTTGATCGGTACACTCCGCAAGCCTTTTAATTTATGACTTCTCCTTCCACTCAGCTTCCAACTTTATGTTTCTAAACTTTTCTTTTTTATTTAGTTGGATGCGCCCATTACCAATTCTGGGGGATAAATTTGGTTCCTCTAGGTGTAATGGCTTGGACGCCATATCAAAAGTGGCACTATCCTGATCAGTGGTCAATATAATGTCACATGATCCTGGGAACACCACTTACATTTTCAATCTCTTACCGTATATACAAGTTTCTGAATTTTGTAACCATTAGTTTTTGAATCATACCACACTTAACTGAAGACATAATTACCCATGGATGGTAACAGGGTTTTATGATTATTTGGCAGTTTTGGTTAACTGTAACAAAAATAATCCAAGATGTCATTTCAAATTTTCAATATAACTTTGGTTAGTATGATTATTTGGCAGTTTTGGTTAACTGTAACTAAAATAATCCAAGATGTCATATCAAACTTTCAATATAACTTTGGTTAGGTAATGTCGTTGTACAATTTAAAGCGTCGGTAAAGTGTTCAAGCAATTATAATTACGAACAATGAAAAATATTAAACATGAATACAATCCAAAATTAATCTGAAATAACAAAATTAAATCTAAAATATAAAATATAAAAAATTTTATTTTTAAGACCAGTGCTATCGAGAGTTGGTTCTACTTACAGTTTCCTTATATGGGCACAACCAAGCAGGCCCACGATGAAGAGGCCCATGTCCAAGTGCGCAATATCTGTTATGAATTTGTTTTTTTTCTTTGTTCTTTGTTTACGTTAGTTCTTAAATCTAAATTTTATATCAGTGTGATTCTCTTCTTATACTATTTTTTTATCATTGGATTTAAAAAATTTCTCGAGTCCAATAATCTTAAATACAAATTTCTCAAATTTTCAAGTTACTAGAAATTTGTCCATAACACTATTGTTACGTGGAAATTCAATGGTTAAAATGATATTTAAGTTTTATTTTAGGGGGCCAAAATTATATTTAGGTTTTATTTTAGTGGTAGTGAACTTTTTGATATTGTTAATTTTGTAAACCCATGTTGTTAACTTAAGACTATAGATAGTGATAAAACTTAATGTGAGATTTTGTTGGTGCCTAAATGAAATGTTGGTTTCAAGAGTTACCATAGATGAGTGTGGTGCTCTTCTTATGTTCTCTTTTTTATTATCGGATTCAAAAATCTTTATGAGTGAATAACCTTGGATACAAATTCCTCATATCTTCGGAATCCTAAAATTTTATTTGTAAATAAATCAGCTCCATTATGTTCGTAATTTTCCGTCTCTCTTTGTTCCTTTGTTTGTTGCTTGGGAAAGAAACACGAAACACAAAAAGTAAATTCGGACTTTTGTTGGTAATGTCAATAATATCAACAAGAGCTTCCATTTTACTACAACGTTAAAGGACACAACCAATGAAGCAAACTAATGAAAGATATAAGAACAGAAACCCAGAAGGGCAAAACGACCTTAACTGGAACAAAACTAAACTATATCTCGCAATTCTTCTTCTCCGGCACCACCCTCAGTCGTGGAATGGGCGGCTTACAGGCCCTCAAAACCTCCGTCACCGGTCCGTCGCCGAGCAGGTCCCACGCCACCGCCACGTCCTCCGCCACTACTTTTTTTGTCCCGTACATCACCGTGAACTTCAGATCAAACCGCCCCTGACCCGCCAATTCCTCTTCGTCCGAGTCCGACATAAGAACACAGACGAACAACCGATCGCTCCACGCCGGCATTGCAAGGCTCCGGCGGAGAATGGTACCCGCGATGCACTTTCCATCATCCGAAGAGTCAGAAACACCCACGTGGGTCGAGATGGGGTGGGCCCCGGGCGCGACGAACTCGGAGATTGTGCTGGTGGAGTTGGTTACCACCCTATCTCTTGGGCCGAGAAAGTCCCACGCTCGGAAGTTCTCGGCGACGATGAAGGTGATAGCGGTGGCCTCGTCGGGGAGAGGGCCGGGGAGTAGCTGACGATCCATAGCCATTGTTGGTGGTGGCTCAAGAACAAAAAACTGATTAATTTCTGGGTTTTGATGGAGAGAGAGAGAGTGTGTGTGTGTGTGTCTGGAATATTTTTTTTTGGTAAAAATGTGATTGATGATGTCTGGAATATTGGTACAAGAAGGGTGAGAAGTAGTTCTTTATATAGAGGTGTGTCCTCCTTCAATTTGACCGTTACGAGGTTCTCTAAATTTCCTGTTTAGAGGAGAGAGATGGGAAAAAAAGGAGCGTCTTCTTCTAATTGGACCGTTTTTAGTATTAATTAATGCAAATTAGTCAAAGTTTCTTGTTTATGGACAGAGAAATAGTATTTTCCTATTCTGAGTTGGACTTGGGTCAAAACGGCGACTTCCACTTATAATATAATGGGCTCGAGCCCATAATATTCTAGAAAGGGCCTAATGTCGTGTATTCTATCTCGCGCGCAAAAAATAGTTCGAATCAATTTGCTCTTTTTAGTTTTTTCTCTTTCGAGTCGCTCGACAGAAAAGGCAAAGCACTCCCAACTTTTTTCCTTGTTTCCCAATTTTCTTCCTTGTTGATTTGGGAAATAGAATGAATAGTCAAATATCATATTCTGAGCACATTTTGTCGTCTTTCTTTCGAATCTCAATGTTCGGGCCTGAACATTGTTGATCTTATAAGAGAGTTATTTCTCAATAATGTTATTTTCTTTTTTAATAAAATTCTTAATGCTTGTTCTACATTAATAAGTCTTGGCTGCCCTCTTTTTCTGAGAATTCTCTAAGGAGTACTTTCTCTCTCTAAACACTAAACACACTCTCAGGGGCGTAGCCAGAAAATTTTTTGAGTGGGGACAATATAAAAAATACCTATATTATTATTAAAGTTTTGTTTAATTTATAGGTAGATTAATTTTTTAAGGGGTCAATTTCTAATTTTAATAGGGACATATATTAAAAATATATCAAATTATCAAAGAAAAAAAAATTAAGTGGGGGCAATTGCTCCCACTCATGTCCATGTAGCTACGCCCCTGCACACTCTTCCCTTCCTCGCCAAACTCTTTTCCTTGATACTTTATTACTACAGAGAACTTGTTCAAGAGGTACTTAAGCAGATTTGATCTCTGCTCAGTTTGCTATGTCTCTTCAGAATCTATCATGCACCTCCTCTTTGAATGTTCTCATACTAGAACAACTTGATTTGCTTGTTCGATGGAAGGTCGTATTCCGGATTATACCTGTCCAAACTTTGAGATGTGGCTTGGCAACATGCTTGGTCTTTTGAAGTCTTCGGATACATCCAATTTGGTGTCATATGCTCTCTGCAATGAATTTTTGCATGCACATTCCCGAAGGATTGAAGCTCCTCGTAAGGGTCGGATATACATGTAAGGGTGTGGGAGCAATTGTCCCCACCCAAAAAAAATTATAGCTAATATTTAACCCAAAAAACATGTTTGTCCCCATTGATATTGATTATTTTGCCCCCACAATTCAAAAAAGACAAAATTGACACAACAAAATTTTAACATATTTTTATTGCCCCCACAGTATAAATTTTCTAGATTCGTCTCTGCTCCTCATACCACATTTTCATGGGCGGTCCCTTTAGACCATCTGCATTCATGCTCCCGTTACATTGCACGCCCTGGGTGCCACGTCAGCTGCGCCCCTACTCTCAGTTTTCAGCTCACAGTGGTGCCCTCGCTATAGTGCCACGCCTTGAGCGTCACGTCAGCTTTTTTATCAGTTCAGTTTTTTTTTAAATTTAGCTAACTATACCAAACTCGAGTATAAATTCGTGTTTATTTCGAAAATGCTAAATTTAATTTCGAAAAACGAAATTTTACAAAATAGAAATTTTATAAAATTCAAAATATATTACTTATGTTTTTTGATTAAATATAATATTTTGTTTAAATATATAAGTGCATGAGTTAGGGTTTAGAATTAGGGTTAAGGTTAGGTTTAAGGTTTAAGGATTAGATTATCAAATAACATATAAATTGCATAAAAATACATAATTTATATGAAATTATATAAAAATTACATAAAAATGAAAAAATTACATCAAATTACATAAAAATTACACAAAAATATAAATTTATATCAAATTACATACAAATTACATAAAAATACATAATTTATATCAAATTACATAATTTATCTCAAATGTCATAATTTAAACAATACAAATGAGATTATTGTAGTAAACTAATTTTATAAAATTTATGATAAATATTAAATATATATATATATATCAAACATAATATTGCAAAATTATATAAATATTTTTTTACTATTTTTTTAATCTAAAAAGTCTAATTATTTGGATTAAAAAATTTGTATAAAATTATAAAAAAACATTTATTCAAACAGAAAAGTTGGAAATGGTAAAAATAAAATTTCATATTTTTTTCTAATTTTTTCTGATTTTTTTAAATTTTTATTGATTTTTTTTAAAAAAAATTTAAAAAAAGAAAATGCTGACTGGGCGACATGCCCTGCTCTACCCGGGGCGCGATGATCGCCTCGCCTTCAATCTTGGGCCTACGCATGCGCAATGCTCAAACTTTGGTGAAGGCTCACCCTAACCCGATCAATTGGAAGTCACGAACCTAAGTCTTGTAGTCGAATCATGCCACAGACGGTGATGGAAGAACTGTTTGATAAGTGAAAAACATTGCCCTAGCTAAGCGACACACTAGCCTAACCAAAAACGCAGAATGAGTATCAACTCACCAAATTAGTTGTATGCTAAGTAATCTGAATATCAAAGTTGTGTACGTTTTATTGCATAGAATGACCTATATATAGGCCTCAAAGTACAATAGTATTCCTAAACAAACTAACTCCTAAAAGGGAATTAAATATTCTGGCCAAAACTAGCACTCCTAAAAAGTAGGAACATTGGCTTAAATAAGCAAACGAAATAAGAAACAATCTAAAGATATAATATCTTGTAGATATATAGTAAATGCACATCCTAAATAAGTAGATGCTCATCCTAAATAGTAGATATACGTCTTAAATAGGCTGATCTCTTCACATGTGCATGCTTCCAGAAGATTGCATGCATGCTAAGCTTCCAAAATAGCTTCAAACTCTACAAAACGAAATCTGAGAGCAAATAACTTCTTAAATAGCTTCAATGACGTGCATGGGCTTTGCATGGGTTTCATGGACGTCTTTGGACTTGCACAAACTTGCATTAAATTCAGCTTGGAACATCTAGCCCATCAGATTCATATCACATTGCAATGCGTTAGTTATGGTCCCAATTCACGAGCTGGTTTAACATTCATCGCTAGAGACTATCTGAAAGTTTCAGAGAAAGCTGATGTAATTGAGGAAATTGCTATTGATTATATTGTTTACTTACAACAATTATAGTAGATCGAATATATACACGTATGTACAACCGCTAGACCCACTAATTGGGTGATTTAGGGATACCCAAAGCTGGCATATCTTTGTAATTGACAGATAATGAATTGCTAGTTGGGATTACTTCCATAATCGAAGATCCGCTTTGGTCACTTTCCAATTATGCCAATTGAGTGTTGATTGAAGTCTGGGTGCGTGATTAGCTCGATTGACTCTCGCTTTGATTTGCTGATACAATTGCGTTTTGTGCTTGATGGCGAGCTGGCTCCTCAGGATTTCCTAATTCTCTAACACTATCAATACCTCATTATAAGAGGTCATTCACTACTTTTGTTCGCTGCTTCAAGCAGAACTCCGAGCAATTCAGCTAGCCATCTCTCTTGTGTCCAATAGCTTTCGGACGATGAGTATTGTTATTGAATTGAATTGTAGAATAACTTGTACTTTTCTAACTCATACTGATCTGGTTTTAGTATGGGAGGCTAAATTCTTGGTAATAGAGCTTAGGCATTCTTTGGCTCTTTTAACTCTTAGTTCAATTGTTTGGATCCCTATGGAGGTAAATAAGGTGATGAACTAGTTTAGTCGCCAACGTAGATTTTTACTTCTTGATCTGGATTGGGCTATTTCTCGCACTTCTCTTCACGGACTTTCCCATCTAATATATTTGTTCTATTGTTCGTTTAAAAAAATGCATTAATACGTCTTGAACCTTTGAACCTAAGACACTGTAAATCCAAGTTGCAACTTGGACCATGTTAGGGTTATATTATGTTTTATTTTAGTGGTAGTGATAATTTTTATATTGTTAATTTTGTAAGTGTTAATAACTTAGGACTATATAAATAATAAATAAAATAAATATAAAATTTAATTAGAGTCTAATTGAAATGTTAGTTTCTATAGTTATTCTATATGAGTGTGATTCTCTTCTTATACTATTTTTTTTTATTACCAAATTCAAAAAATTTCTCGAGTCCAATAACCTCGAATACAAATTTCTCAGATTTTCAGGTTCCTAAAAATTTATACATAACACTGTTGTAAGGTAGAAATTAAATGGGCCAAAGTTATATTTAGGTTTTATTTTAGTGGGCCAAAATTATATTTAGGCTTTATTTTAGTGGAAGTGAAATTTTTTTTATATTGTTAAAAACCCATGTTATTAACTTAAGACAATAAATAGTGAAAAAAATTAATGTAAGATTTTGTTGGTGCCTAAATGAAATGTTGGTTTCTAGAGTTACCATAGTGCGGTGCTCTTCTTATGTTCTCTTTCTTATTATTGGATTCAAGAAGCTTTCTAGAATGAACAACTTTGAATACAAATTCCTCATGTCTTCCGTTCCATATAATTTTATTTGTAAATAAATCAGCTCCATTATTTTGGTAATTTTCAGTCTCACTTTTGTTTCTTAATTTGTTGCTTGGGAAAGAAATGCGAAACACAAAAAATAGAATCGGACTTTTGTTGGTAATGTCAATAATATCAATAAAGGATACAACACAACCAAAGAAGCAAACTAATGAAAGATAAAGAACACAAACCCAGAAGGGCAAAACGACCTTAACTGGAACAAAACTAAACTATATCTCGCAATTCTTCTTCTCCGGCACCACCCTCAGTCGTGAAATGGGCGGCTTGCAGGCCCTCAAAACCTCCATAACCGGTCCGTCGCCGAGCAGGTCCCACGCCACCGCCTCGTCCTCCGTTACTTCGTCTTTCGTCCCGTACATCACCGTGAACTTCAGATCAAACCGCCCCTGACCCGCCAATTCCTCTTCGTCCGAGTCCGACATGAGAACGCAGACGAACAACCGGTCGCTCCACGCCGGCATTGCAAGGCTCCGGCGGAGAATGGTTCCCGCGATGCACTTGCCATCATCTGAAGAGTCAGAAACACCCACGTGGGTCGAGATGGGGTGGGCCCCGGGCGCGACGAACTCGGAAATTGTGATGGTGGAGTTGGTTACCACCCTGTCTCTTGGGCCGAGAAAGTCCCACGCTCGGAAGTTCTCGGCGACGATGAAGGTGATCGCGGTGGCCTCGTCGGGGAGAGGGCCGGGGAGTAGCTGACGATCCATAGCCATTGTTGGTGGTGGCTCAAGAACAAAAAACTGATTAATTTCTGGGTTTTGATGGAGAGAGAGAGAGAGAGAGTGAGAAAGACTATGGAATATTTGTACAAGAAGGGTGGGAAGTAGTTCCTTATATAGAGGTGTGTCCTCCTTCAATTCGACCGTTACGAGGTTCTCTAAATTTCCTGTTTAGAGGAGAAAGATGGGAAAAAAAAGGAGCGTCTTCTGCTAATTGGACCGTTGTTCATATTAATGTAAATTAGTCAATGTTTCTTGTTCAGGGAGAAAATGTATTTTCCTATTCTGAGTTGGACTTGGTCAATACGGCAAGTTTCACTTATAATATATGGGCTCGAGCCCATAATAATATAAAAGGGCCCAATGTCGTTTATACAGAAACTAATTCCAATCCAGCCGAAACCCTAATTTCACAACCCTTTTCCACAGCCTATATATATAAATAAACATCACCTAGATTCTTCCTCCTCCACCTGAGCGGCCATCTAACAATCTGGTAAACGGTTCCGATCTCCCTCCTCCTTGGCTTGTTCTTTTTTGGCTTATGCTTTTTTGGGGCTCTATTTCCTAAATTTGTTCTCGGTGGAAATAAATTTAAAAAAAGAGAGCAGTGATGAGCAATTGGATTGTGGACTAGAGTTTCTGATCTATCGATTTGAAGAATAATCCCTTGGCTGTCTGAGCTCTTTTTTTTTCTTCCGAAATTGCCCCTGGTTTTTGTTCTTTTCTTTTTTGGCGGTCTGGGCTTATGATGATAAATATAATTATCTTAGCGGATTTCAGAGAGATCCTTAGGGGTCAGTGATCTGAATGTTACACACACTGAAGCCTTATTTCGTTTCTCAATAATTATTTATTAATTCGAAGCAATGACGAGGCTAACCACACAATGTGTGTTTCTGGGTAGTGGGGTGTACTTGATCGGTACACGCCGTGAGCCTTTTAATTTATGACTTCTCCTTCCACTGAGCTTCCAATTTTATGTTTTTAAATTTTATATATTTAAACTTTTCTTTTTTATTTAGTTGGATGCGTCCATTACCAATTCTGGGGGATAAATTTGGTTCCTCTAGGTGTAATGGCTTGGACGCCATATCAAACGTGGCACTATCCTGATCAGTGGTCAATATAATGTCACATGATCCTGGAAACACCACTTACATTTTCAATCTCTTACCGGATATGCAAGTTTCTGGATTTTGTAATCATTTGTTTTGAATCGTACTATCTTCTTATGATTACAAGAAAAAAAAGTACTTAATAATTTGTTTTACTTGAGTTGTCTGTTTAGAGGTGTTAACCATTAGAAATCGCCCTCGCCCATTACTAGTCAGTTTTGGTTAGCTGTAACAAAAACTAATCCAAGAAGTCGCTTCAAGCTTTCAATTTAACTTTGTTAGCTATTGTCGTTGTACATTTTAAAGCGTCGGTAAAGTGTTGAAGCAATTATAATTACGAACAATGAAAAATATTAAACATTAATATAATTGGGAACTGATTGTAAAATTCTAAAATTATAGCTGAAATCATAAATATTATAATTTTCGTTTATATCACCGGCTCCCCCGTGCATCTGGTCTTACAGTGCCCGTCCATTGGCACAAGTATGCGGGCCCATGATGAAAAGGCCCACGTCCACGGGCGCATCCTTGTGAGAAATTGCTGCGTTACCAACTATTCCTGATAGGGCTAACATGCTTGAACGTCGGGAATTTGTAACGCTAGTTGGCGTGACCTTTTTTCAAAAGCTCAAATCATTTACGGTCCTATCAATGTGGGATCCGACCATTGTTTTCTCTTCGATACTAATTTCTCTGAAGTCCCGTTCCTTTAGGTTTGAAAGTTTTTGGACTAAAGAAGTGGGGTGTAAGGAGGTTATTGACAACTCTTGGTCGTGCCCGGCTTATGATCCTCCCCTTTTGATTTTTCATGATAAAATCAAATGGTGTACCTCTAATCTAAAATGTTGGAGTAGAAATCGCAATGAAAATTGAAAAGGTAGGATTGATAAATTGACCTATGATCTCAAATTATCACAAGCTACTAATCATGTAGCTCATTGCAAAAATAAGAGTCTAATAAAAAATAAGCTCACTATCTTTTATGCCAAGGAAGAGATGTTTTGGTACTAATACTCTCGTAGAACTCTTCTTTTTTCCATACTACGGCTACTTGCAGACATCAATTTAATCATATTGTGAGACTGAAGGATTCTTTTCGGTTTTGGGTGGAGTCTTCTAATTTTGAGTTAAAAAAGTTGGTTCATTCTTACTTTTGGAGATGTACTCTGAGAGACCTTGTTTGAATCAAAACCAAATCCTCGATTTCATCCCTAATTTAGTCACTGACTCTATGTTTGCTGATCTTTTGAGATGCATCTCGGAGGAGGTTAAAAGTGCTACTTTTGAACTTGGTAGTACGTGTTCTCCTGGACCTGATAGTTTCTCTGGCCTTTTCTATCAAAATTGTTGGAACATTGTCTCTAAAGATCTCATTGCTCTTGTATGTAACATGTTTTTTACTTCAGTCGTGCTTGGGGAATTAAACAAAACATATATTGTGCTGATTCCCAAGTGTAAATCTCCGATTGATATCCATGACTACTGTCCTATTGGCTTATGTAACTTCGTTTATAAAGTGTATTCTAAAATTCTTGCCAATAGACTCAAGCCTTTCATGGATTTTCTTATTTCGAATTTTCATCAAAAATTGGAATATCTAGGACAATCTTATTATTGCCCATAAAGCGTTTCATTTCTTGAAAACTGACCATAGGAAGAGGAACCTTTCCATGGTTATTAAATTGGATCTTAGGAAAGCCTATGATATGGTTATTTGGTCCTTTTTGGAGAACATTATGATCAAGCTTGATTTTCCTAGTAAGTGGATTAAAGGCATTATGGGTTGTGTTCTTGCTACCTCTTATGGTGTTCTCTTAAACGGTCAGCCTTTAGATTTCTTCTCCTCCTCAAGAGGGCTTCGGCAGGGTGACCCTCTCTCCCCTTTTTTCCTTCTTCGTGTCAGATGCTCTTGCCCACTTTGTTCGTCATAACTATCAGAATAATCTGATTCACGGCTACTCCTTAAATCGTCATTGTCCTCCTGTGATTCATATCCTTTTTGCGGATGACACGTTACTTTTTGGAAAGGCTTTTACTGTTAAGGCGACCAATATTAAACAGACTCTGATTGACTTCATGGTTGCCTCTGGTCAAGAGATAAATTTTCACAAATCTAATATCACATTTGCTAAGTTTGAATCTCCCGAGACTAAACATAACATTTGCGATATACTTGGCATGAGTCCTACAGTTTCTACTGACACTTATCTTGGACTTCCCTCCTTTTGGGGAAGGTCTTAAAGTGAAGCTCTTAGCTTTATTTTTGAAAGAATGAGAAGCAAAAACTTTGAGTTGGAAACAAAACTTGCTCTTGATGGGGGGTAGAGAGGTACTGATCAAGTCGGTACTTGCCTCTATCCCGTGTTATGTTATGCAATATTTACTCTTTTCTACCACTTTCTGTAATAAGATGAATAGCCTCTTGGCTAAATTTTGGTGGTCAGGAGACTCGAACAAGAGTAAAATTCATTGGGTAAGTTCGGACAGGCTTACGAAATCTAGAAAGGCTGGTGATTTTGGATTTAAGGACTTTAAGATCTTCAATGTTGCTTGTTGGCTAAACAAGCTTGGAGATTACTCTCTAATCAATCCGCCCTCTATTTTCAGATCCTTAAAGGTTTGTATTTCCACAATTCTGACCTAATTATTGTTACTAAAAGTGGCCGAGCCTCTTGGATGTGGTCAAGCATCATGGAAGATCGTAATCCTTTGACTTAAGTCTTATTTCGAGGATTGGAAATGTCCTTGACTCGAATATATGGTCTGACCCTTGGCTACCTTCTCTCCCTAATGGTAAGGTTACCTTCAATCAACCTACTAATCTCGACATTTCTAAAGTTTTCGACTTGATTTGTGTTGAAACTAAAAGTCGGAAATGGGATTTAATCAACATCCTCTTCTTCGAAAGTGACATGGTGGCGATTGGTAAAATCAACCTTGGTAATTGTACTAATCCTGATCGTTATATATGGAAATTTAACTCGTCGGACTTGTACTCTGTCAATAAGGGCTATCACGTCCTTAAAACTCAGTCCTTGGCTACCAGAAATCCGATCTCGGCTAGCTCTAGCTCCCCCCCTTTGACCCAATCATTTGGACACTTATTTGGAAGGCTTAGGTGCACCCTAGAGTTAAGAACTTCATCTGGAGAGCCGCAAAAAATAGTCTGCCGATTGCTAGTAGCCTACATAAGAGGCATCTCTCCCCTTCCTATTCTTGTTATTTGTGTAGTGCAAAGTATGAATCTATTTGCCACTTGTTTTTCAACTGTGAGCATGCTAGAGCTTCTTGGTTTGCTTGCCACTTTGGCCATGATATTCATCATCATAATTTTGGTTCTTTTGGTCACTGGCTGGCTGCTTTGTTTAAACTATTGGAAAATGATGAAACTAAACACTTAGTCCCTTTGGCTCTTTACTTGTGTTGGCATATATGGAAAGCTAGAAATAGCTTTATCTTTGATGGTGTGAAGCTGGATCTTATTCATACTGCGACTTTAGCTTCTAATGCTTTCTTTGAATTTGAACAGGCTTGTAGGTCGGAGGCGATGGATCATGCCCCACTTTTAGATCAAAATACTTCGTGGACAGCTACTCTGGGAGTTGATATTATGAAGTACAACTGCGACGCTTCTTGGATTGAGATCTCTTCCTTGTCTGGTATCATCGCTGTTGCTAGGAACCATTTTGGCCTCATCACTAGAGGCATGTCCGAGTTGATTTCGGTGGCCTCTCCTCTTGAAGCAGAACTTATGCCAATCAAACTTGCTATTCATGACATCGGTAGTCTCCCCGCCTCTACGAAGACCATTATTGAAACTGACTATTTTCTAGCTTATCGCTTGCTTACGGATCCCAATCCGGTTGTAGATTGGATCTTAGATAATCTTGTTATTGAACTTAGAAGGAATTTGGAATTTCTTGATTCTTGTATTTTGAGCTATACCTCTCGCTCCAACAATCGGGTTGCTGATTATTTGAGTAAAATGTGTGGGCTTCGTATCCTTCTGTGTAATTAGGTGGCTTGTCATTCTATGGATCTGCAGAACTTTATGTTATCCGATCTTCTAGTTTAATGTATGCTCTTATGTTTCTTCTAGAAAAACTATTCTTGATTTTTCATAAACCGTGATGGTGACAATGCCAAAGTTTCTCACATGCTAAGCGTCTCATTCGAGGAGTAACTATATTTTGGATGTAAGAAGGGAGAGATGAATGTGTCTGAAGATATAAGGAAGGTCAAAGCCTAAGAAGAAGGTTTTACAGATAATGATGCTCCAAAAGTCGCAAAGAGATCTCGGCCTTCGAGGTACATGGGCTTAACCAGAAATGGACCAGCCGATAATGGGGTTGAGCTTGGGCCACTCTCACCTAAAAGACAAAAACAACGACAAACCGATCTAACCTCAATCACTAAAAATATTCTAAGAAACGATGTAACTTTCAAATATTATTCCAATCACTTGCTTCAGGAACTCCAATCTTATTATGATTCTCTGACTTCATCTCATAAGAAAAGCATCTATCCTCCTTTTCAAACATTTTTTCCAAATTTTCATAGCTGCGTGTAACATAAAGTATGTAGAATTGCATCTAGTTTTTACATCCAAAACTAATTTTATCTTACTCTTATCACCTTCCATGCGCATGCATTCTTTGAATAGACTTAATGTGGTAGGAGAGTGTCTCACATATCTTACAGATTTATGAATTCGATGAATAAAAGTTGGTGCACATTGTAGTCTCAACTCATCATCACAAGCAAGATTTATAATATGTTATGCACCTCATATGCATATACTCACCACCAAGAACACTCCTTTTCTTTAAACTGTACTCTTCCTTCAAATGTCTAATAGCTACATCATTTGAACTTGCATTGTCAACCATGATGGTAAAAATCTTATCAATTCCCAAGCACAAAATTTGTTCTCAATGGCATTAGCAAGATTCAATCCCTTATGAGACTCAATAGTAGCAAAACTCAATAACTTTTTGCAAAGTATCCAATTCACATCTATTTAATGAATAGTGATGCACATATAACTTATTTGTTGCACAGAAGTACAAGTATCCGTTGTTATGCAAACTCGTTGTTTGGAACTTCTAAAAAACATGAACAACTTATCATTTTCAACAAGATAAATTTTATAACAATCACGTTTGACTGTAGATCGTGATGGAATATTGAATCTAGGATTCAGAGAGGCCACAAATCTCTGAAATTCCAATCCCTCAACATGCTTAAATGGCAATTAATCACAAATAATCATTTCGGCCAATCTTTTCCTTAAAACTTCAGGATCATACCTCCAAGATGTGATAGATTCAACTCGAGCTTCAGATCTTGTCAAACTCAATTATGTTTGTTTGGAGTCATCACATGTCTTGTTTTTACAAGTTGTATTAATGTGTTGTCGCAACGATGAAGTCCTATTAGTCGGATCGGTTGAAAATACATGAATACAATGTTTGCATCTTCCTCTCAAAGCCTCCTCCTCATCTATGAACCTTATGAACTCAATTCCAAATATTTGCTCTTAAATTATTCTCTTTTCTCTTTGAAGTTTTTCCCTTGTCCAATTCTTCATCCTTCAAAAGATTAAAATTAAAAATTATGATAATAAATCTAAAATTCAATGTGGGAGATTATAAATAATGAACCAAAATATGATACTAAATAATTAAGCATTTACATTTTTGTCATTCTCGCCGAGCACATTTTTATCTACAATCATCGTAATGGTACTGGTAGGAGCTTTAAGAAGCTTGAACTTCCCCATTATTGATCATCAAAATTAAGGATAATCTTAAGTCAAAACTACTATTATGAGAGATGAGCTGTGCGAAGGGAGATAGAGCTTATCACTGCCCCAACCAGTAGCTGTAATGAGCTGTGTAGAGAAAAAAAGAGAATTAAAGGAAATACCTGAGCTTGTGGAGGTCCGAAGAGGTGAGGTCTGACTCCTGAGGGTCTAGCTGCAAGCTATGCTGCCGTGGATATTTGCCACTCTACTTAGGTGAGAAATTTACTAGTTTAGGGTTATGGACAACCGTGAGTCTCAGAGTTACTTCGTTGATTTTTGATAAAGCCATTTCATTGTTTTTTATAAAGCCATAAATGCTACTCCTCTTTCATGATAAAGACTTTAAAAGGCCCGCATCACATACAACATTAAAAGGTCCAAAATTAATATTTACATTTCAGTTCGGGTCCAATAGATTTGTGGACCTGGACCCCTAATTATGATATTATTAGGAGCTCTAGTTTTTTGCAAGCCGCTAAGAGTATGATTCAGCAATACTATCTTGGAATTTTAGCGCCATCTTGGACCCTTAGGTTTTAGGCAGCAATGTCGATGGAGTTTGTCAAAACATGGCCTTTCTAATATAGTTAAGGCGTTAGGGCAAAGTGGGGGCATTTGGCTCCTTTGGTCAGAACCCACTGTGCAGATTTTCATTTGTATTCTGATAGACAGTTCATCTAGACAACTATCATTCCAGCTAATTACAATTTATGCTACTCTTAGACCTATTGAACGCCAAGGCATGTGGGACTGTGTCACTATTATTAAAGCCTCCATTGATGGACATTGGATCCTTTGGGAGTGACTTCAATAATATCATATCTATCGACGAGAGGCAAAGGCACTCGGGTACACTCTCGGCCCAAAATTTGCATTGTGTAGAGGATATTGAATTTTAGTTAGACATGGCCATTGTTAAAATTGATTTGTGAATTTGATTCGACTCGATTTGTTGACAATTTTATTCATCAATAATTTGATACGAATTTGTCCAAAGATAAATTAAATATGGTTTATGATTTCTTACTATTCGTCAAACTGGCAAAATTCAATTCAAATTTGATTTGAGTCAAATTTGAGTTGAATTTGTTCATATTTAATATTAAATTATATAAATACATCCTATATTCTTAAAAAACACATACTTTAATCTAAATTATCTAGTAAATTTAATATTTGCTTTATTAAACTAATCAAAAAATTAAACAGGGGCCTGCATAAGCGGTGGAGCATGTGGTCACGGCAAAATTTCATCTTCGCAATCTCTATCCATCCCAACTCCCTATACGTCAATCCTCCCGGGGCCTATCCATTGCTTTGGAAATGGAGTTTTTGCTTCTCATATTGGCCTAATTTCTAGAATTAGAAGCCTTTGCATAATTTGTAGTATTTTTTTCTAAAAACTCAAAAAGGTGAGAAAACGGAGTTATGGGAGAGCAATACAAGCGTCGTGCTACCAGGCAAAGTAGTATTAGGGCCAGAGATTAACTCGTAGTCCTCAGGCTCGTAATGATCACCACCCTCTTGCCTAATTTGGTATTTTACACATGAACCCTATATTAATTGTATATTTATTGTAGGTTTGAAGGTGGATCGACAAGCTATATTAGTTGCTACAAAACATTAATTTGTTAACTTTGGAAAAAATAACCGTAAACTTAAATTATAGCCCTAAACACTAACATTAACCCTACCCCTAAATAACAACCCTAATTTACATTAATAATATAAATTTGATTTTTTTTAATATTGAATATTAAGAAATTAATTAGAATTTGATTTGAGTTCTATTCGAATTTGACATTCCACAATTTGAATTCATTCATCCTTGGATGAATTGAATTTGGATTAAGATTTTAATAAACTTCAATTCGAGCTAATTCAATAAAGAACCGTGGTCATGTCTAATTTTAGACCTCATTAATTAAGGCTTTTTGGGACAAAGGTTCACTTAGGCTTCTTGGGTTACCAAGCATCTAAATCGATTTCAGAAGCGATGGTTCGACACTTGCCATAAGTGGCCTTCAACCATTCTCTATCCTCATTGAGTTATAGCCGAGTAAGAGGGATGACAGAGGTGTAGACCATTCCACATCTAGGCTACCTGGTTCCTTCATTCAGACTTCATGCTCTTTCTTGATGCTCAATGGCTGCGATCGTCTTCAGTGATTAGTGCTTTGGCTTCCCTTGTCCCAACTTTATGCTAATAGCCATATCCTTTGGAAGAATATGTACATGGCTTGGCTTAAGGGCATTCAGAGGAACCTACACATGTATTATGGGTGGCCTTCTACCTTGATGCTAGACTACACAGGGAGCTGAAGAGTATCCTTGATTAGGTACTCCTTTGGATGCAGAAATCTAGAGAGCATTGGATAAGAGATGGAGACCACAACATTAAATTTTCTTATACCTTTAATATTGTTCGTTGGAATAAGAACCTAGTTTTGGGCTTTCTCTTTCCTGGTTGCAAGTGGCTCTAGGATCAGGCCTACCTTCACACCCTAGTCGTAGAGCACTTTTGTTAGCTCTATTTGGAGGATGTGATACCTCGACCATATTTTTTAGAATGACTTTTTGACATTTGTTATGAACCTTGTCGATGACCTCTATCACCCTATCTCCTAAGCTAATATTCGTGACGGGTTATTCTAGATGGGACATTATAAAACACTTAAGGAAGATGACTACTAAGATGTCTTCTTCTAGTGGTGCTAGGATGTAGTTGGGGAATCTATGTATGCCCAGTTACAATAGTTCTTCTGATGTGGTCGACTAACTCTCCATATGAGCACCACACTAATCACCCTCATTCCTAAAATTTCCTCGCCTTAGACTCTGTCTAGTTTTAACCCATTAGCCTTTTCTAGTGTTCTTAACATGATCATTACAAAGATTTTAGTTTGTAGACTAAAATCCTTCTTTGATATAATGGTCAGTTCAACGCAGTCCAACTTTGTTGTTGAGCACTTCATGACTGATAATATTATTATTTTTTATGAAGTCGTCAACTCGATGGCCTACAAAGGGGGTCAGAATAGTTGGATGGTTGTTCAGCCTGACCATAAAACGCTTTTAATCATTTAAGTTGGGAGTTTCTTGAGGAGAAATTGACCCTTTCTAGTCTCCCTGAGAAGTTTATTGGGTGGGTGATAGAGTGTGTCTCAACCATTGTGATGTAAATTCTTTAGAATGGAAAGAAGACTAAAACCTTCCAACCATCTTAAGGGATCTGTTAGGGTGATCCTATTTCCCTTACCTGTTTGTTTTATACATGGAGAGAATATCTTATGCTACCGAGCACTTAGTTCAGGCTATTAGATGGATCCTAGTCAAGCTAACCTAACATGTTCCATCCTTGTCCCAGCTCATATTTACCTATGATGTGATCCTTTTGTGTAAGGCCTTTGTGGGCCAGGTTGATATTGTACGTGACCTCTTGGGCACTTTTAATGGTTATTGAGGGCAACGAGTTAGCTTGCCTAAATCCAAACTTATTATTTTTGAGTCAATTTGGAGCTGGCCACCTAACTTCCTAGCATGATGGGGATTTCTTTAACTAAAGATTTAGGTCAATACTTAGGTGTCCCTACGAATCTTAGATAAAATCATCGTCAATCGTACCACTATGTCCTAAAAACTTTTTGCAATAAGATGGTTAGTTAAAAGGTAAATCCTTGAGTAGAGCAGGCTACAAGACTCTTGCCTGCTCAGTCTTTTTTTTATTCCTACCTACACGATACAAATCGACATGCTACCTACTAGACTTTGCTGATTTAGACCACTATATTTGCGGATTCATTTGGGGTTCATTTGTGGCTTACAATATGGCCTCCTTGACCAAGCTGCCATAAAATTTCTCTAGTCTCAGGATCCAATCTGGGTATAAATCATACTAGGCAAGTATATAGTAAAAGCTACGATATGGACTTCCTCAGGCCAAAGTCGAGGCTCCTCTACCACTTGACATACAATGGTGAAGGCTCGTCCGATCCTTGCTCATTACTTTTATCATAATGTAAATAGTAGACTTCCTTCTATAATGACTCTTGGCTCTCTCATTCCCCCCCTCTAGAACCATCTCATTAGCACTCTACCTATGAAGGACGCTGAGAGGAAGGTTAGAGATTACTGGGTTTCACAGAAAGGCTGGGATATGGCTTGGCTCATAATTTTTCTTTCATATCATATTATTAGCTCTCTGAGTTTAATTCTTTTGTAGGTCTCCTCTGGTCCAGAGGATTCTTTATCTTGAGATCTCACTCAAGATAAGTTATTCCTTACTCAGTCCCTTTACTAAATGTTGTGTAAAAGATGGACATGCTACAAACTAATTCAGCCTAGACGTGGATTTAGACATTACAAGTCCCTCAGCAAATTTGTTTTTCAGTGGGTTATTTTATCATTGCAAGTTGATGACAAATACGGAGCACGCTCGGAGGCACTTCACATATAATGACACCTGTCCACGCTATGAGATGCCGAATCTCTAATGTATTTGTTTCATGATTGTAGGTCATTTAAAAGGATGTGAGCCTCCCTCCTACCACGTCTGCTAATGAGTTTTTTTTACTGAGTCAAACTCTCACTTGTGACTCTAGCCAACAACTCGAGCACCTTCATCCTATGGTAGACCCCTATGGGCAACAATCTTTATCACTGCTTATTGGTAGCTCTGGCGATGGCAAAGGCACCACAATTGGGCATCCTACTTTCCTCATTATTACACAGGCACAAGAGTTTACTCGTGTCTAAGTGGACCAAAATACTCCATTATCCCCGTGCTAGGAAATCTTAGTGTCCTAGTAGTGCCTCATAGAGGGCAATGTCAAGCTCAACACGGATAGAGTTTTTGGTGAACAACCTGAGGTCGGCTGGTACTGGTGGTATTCTTCATGACTCCAATAGTTATTTGGGTTTGCTAAGGGCATTGGTAACGACACTTCTTTGGCTGATAAGCTTTAGCCTTTGGTCCTCAAGATTGAGATGGATTGGGAGAGAGGGTTCTGATGGATCTCAGTGGAAAGGGACTAATCCCTAGTCATTCTTTATATAGGACAAGAGGTAGATCGAGCTCACCCTTTGATGACCTTGATTTCTAGAGAATAGGAGTTACTGGTAGGAGGTCCACCGACTAGCTGACACACTCTCCAAACTTGCTATGGAGATCTCTTTTGATTTGATCACTTATAATATCCCTTTTGTTTCATGTATAGATTAATGCCTAGATGATTTGCTAGAAACTAGTCTTTAACATTGCACCCGTGCGAGCAATAATGATATACGGGGTTTAATTGTAGTGTCAATGTGCTCTTTTCCTTTTTTTTCCACAGGGTTTTTCACCGGAAGAGTTTTATTGAGACCAGCGATATCGACCTCAAAAGAGGAGACCCCTTTCTGAGGTCACTGATAGTAGGGTTCAAGGTGAGGGATTGTACAACCCACTTGGTAGATTTTTGATTATTGTTAGCTTGATATTTTGAGTGTTGTTTTTTACTGCTCTGTGATTACATAGGAGGATGACTCCATTTTTTCCAAAAAAAATATTTTTGTACGTTTTTTAATAATTTAATAATTTTTAGGTTAACTTGAATTTATTTTTTATACTTAATTAATTTACAAAATTTGAGTAACTAAAAAAATAGAATGCCTTTGTTCATGTTTTCTTTTCAAACATTAAGGATTTACGGTTATCTGTGATTACAAATATTGGACTCTAAAACTACAATAAAATGTTGATTTTTTAGTAGCTACCAATTTTGTGAGCAATAGTAAAAGTGATTTTTTTTAAGTGTGAAATCTATACTTTTATCTTAAATTTTGAATTAAATATAACAATTCTATCTTAAATTATAAACCGCTTACATCTCTATCTTTGGTTGGGATTGAGAAATTCATTTCCAATTCTTATATGCTCATGGGATGGCCGGACCGTGATGTATATTACTAACTTTTAAAATGTTGTTGATTTTATTATATAAAAAAGCAAATCTTGTCAAAGTGGTTCAATTTTAAAAAAATATATAAACAAGGTTTTTTATAAATTGTTGGTTTTCGCATGTAATTAACACATAATTACATATTTAACTAAGCTTAATTGAAACGTAAATTAAGCAAATTAAATAACGCTTACTTATTGTAGCGATGCTTTATGAGGGTCTGCAACGTTGTCGATGAGTTATTGGTCGAGGGTCAATTACGTTCGCGTCAAATTGAGGCCCGGTATTCACGATTGGACCTTTTCGTCAATCTACCAGAATTACCAGTACTAAAACCCTAGTTCTATTTCTCTTTGTAATCTGGGGGTGGTTTATTGCCAATTAGTCTATGGCACAATTACCATTTGGTCACTCGAGGATCTCAATTTATAGGCTCGAGTCCTGCTTGCTTCACTAGCTGACATGGTGCCACGTGGCATATGTCAGCCGTATGTGTCCCACGTGGCGCCACGTGGTGCCTTGCATGCAGACTTGACGTGGTCCCACATCAGTGCTAACGTCAGCACTAACGTGGCCACACAACAGCACGGATGCAGCTGCCTGGGTGGCGGCTGATGTCACGCTGACGTCAACCGATCTATTGACTGGCCCAATGAACCGGCCCAATGGGCCCGATCCAACAATCTCCCACTCATCCATTATTGATCACAATCAACAACGGATGAAATTAGGGCCTAAAAGTGCAACAGATTACGACTCATAAATTATTGACCACAGTCAACAATGTATAGATAACGTTTTTTTAAAGGCAATCGTACGACCAGCACACGTCGAGTCTGTTGAGCCAAAATCTAGAAGCACCGACACAGGAGCTAACTGAATAGTAGCATCTTGACATCTCATATATAATAAAGTGTGCTTTTGCCCCAGGACTCATGTCACATTCCATTGTTCACAAAATGATTTCAAACAATTTTATTCGTGTTCACTATTGTATTTTTCAACACAATTGGTGTACCTGAACAACGAATCTCAAAATGTGATGGACATAGTTCCTTCTCCCTTAACTATATTCTTTCCATAATGATCTAGCCTGCTTTTCTAATTAGCCTTCTAGGTCGAATCAATATGTCATGACCTTTTCTTCAACTAACTAAGATAGCAGCACTAAATCATACTTCCAGAATATGTTTAGAATCTTAAGGACAATCTATGGGAATTCACAATTCTTGAAACGCGATCTCACACCAGGGATTATAAAATCAATGAACATTTTAATCCCATCCGATGGTCGAATAGCACACAAGATACTCATTCTTGTGTTATGGTGTAGATCCCATTTTATAGGGACACATGTCAATTAACACCATACTAGAGTTATAGTCATAGCTTAACTTTAGGTTCAAAGATAGACAGTATGATAAGTTCCACTTAAAATTATCATATGGATTATAGAAAATCCAAATACAGTAACTCCTTACTGTATCCCATTACATATCTTGTTTTCACAACAAGACAGCATTATCGCTGTAGGATATTGCATATCTAAAATATCCAACTGCTGCCTCAACTCAATCAAGAATCAATATGTTTTACTCTCACTAAGGTAAATACCCGTGTGAGTGGGTTACTTTTCTGTCTGACATGTTACGCATGAATTTCATATTGCCAAGAATAAAACTTATATATTTATTAATGAAAACCATCGTAAACCTAATAACTTTACATGTTTCTCAAACACTTCTCGAGATAATGCTTTGGTCATTGGATCTGTAACCATATCTTGTGTAGATATGTGTTCTATACACAACTTTTTATTTTTCACCAAACTTCTAATAAAATGAAATTTAATGTCTATATGTTTAGCTCTACTATGGTAACACGGATCCTTAGTAAAAGCTATAGCCGCTTCATTGTCGCAGAATAAACGTACTGGTTCCATGGAGTTAATTAGAGACAGATGACTCAAGAATCTCTTCAGCCATACCGCTTCATGTGCAGCATAAGCTGAAGCTACATATTCGGCTTCCATTGTTGAGAGAGAGACATGCAAGTCTGTTTCTTGCTGCTCCATGAAATGGCAGCCCCTCCTAACAGGAATACATAAGCAGATGTAGATTTCTTCTTATCCAAATCACCTCCCCAATCAGCGTCAGTGTATCCCTTCAGTTTGAAGTCTCTGCCTTGATAGCATAGGGAATATTCTGCAGTGGCATTCATATATTTCATAATTCCCTTAACAACTATCCAGTGTGACATACCAGGGTTGGATTGATATCTACTTACAATGCCCACAGCATAGCAAATATCAGGTCTCGTACACAACATTGCGTACATTAGACATCCTACCGCATTGGCATAAGGAATCTTTTCCATATTCCTTATTTGCTCAACTATTTTTGGACATGAATCTTTGTTCAAATTATGACCTTTCATTAATGGAACATACTTAGGATTACTATTAATGGAACATACTTAGGACATGAAAGAGACACAATTCTTTTCAAATAATTCTTCGAAATTTTAACTCCGAGTATGTAATCAGCTTCACACATGTCCTTCATATCAAAATTAGACGAAAATCAATTTTTGATTTTGACAAGTAGTCCCATGTCATTAGAGGCTAAGAGAATGTCATCAACATATAAAGTGATGATGATAAAATTTTTACCTGATCGCTTAACATACACATAGTGATCTTCGTCTATCATAATAAAATCATTTGACATGATAGTGTTATGAAATCGAATGTACCACTGTCTAGATGATTGCTTGAGGCCATAAATTGATCTAATCAATTTGCAAACCTTTTGTTCGCAGCCTTCTTAGATATAGCCCTTTGGCTGAATCATATAGATTTCTTCATCCAATTCTCCGTGGAGAAAAGCAGTCTTAACATCCATCTGATATAATTCTAGATTCATGTTAGCAACTATTGCCAAAATGACCTTAATAGACGTAAATCTAACAACAGGAGCAAAAGTCTCCTCATAGTCTATTCCTTCCTATTGTCAAAATCCTTGTGCAACCAGACAAGCTTTGTATCTTTTGACACTGCCATCTGCATTACGCTTGACTTTGAGAACCCACTTGTTCCCAATTATCCTACGTCCCTTAGGTAAATCAACTAGGTTCCAAACCTATTTTTTGGTCATAGAAGACATTTCTTCCTCCATAGCTTTAATCCATTCATTCTTCTGTGGAGATGATAGAGTTTCAGAAATATTCTTAGGTTCATCTACATCATAAAGTATGGTCAATAGTACTTCACTCGAATCACTAAACTTTTTTAGTGATGTTAAGGAGGCATTAGCCTCACTATCGACAACAAATTGTCGGCGAGGTATGCTAGTTCTACTAGACCTACAAAATTCCCGATTTTGATAAACATCTCTCATATATTCATCATATCCAGGAACTGTACTACTACTAGGCAGAATTTCCGTACTCCTACTGGAATAGGGAACTATTAGCCTATCTAAACTAAGATGACCTTCTTCTAGACCGTGTTGAGATGGAAAGTCACTACTTTCTATCTCAATACTCCCACTCGGAAGAATAGGTCTAGAAGGCTCTAGTTCAGCAGTTTCATATAGATTAAGGTTATCACTAACCTCTTTCAGTTTAGAAAACTCATTCTCTAAGAAAGTGACATCACGTAACTCATTTATGTTACACATCCATTGTCCAATTCACTAATGAACACATATCCTTTAGATACCTCAGGGTACCGTATAACGATACTTTTTCTACCTCTCGGTCCTAATTTACCGAAAGTACTTGAGGTAGAATAGACATAGGACGCACACTCCCATGGCTTAAAATAGGACAGATCAGCCTTACGATCAGTCCATATTTCATAAGGAGTGGTTTCAACAGATTTAGAGGGAACATAGTTAAGAACATGTGAGGCAGTGAGGAGTGCATCTCCATAATATGAAATTAGCAAATTTGCCTTTGCCATCATAGATCTAACCATGTCTAGAAGGGTTCTGTTCCTTCTTTCAGCTACTCCATTTTGTTGAGGTGTATAAGGAATGGACAACTAATGTTCAATTCCTTTTTCAACACATAATGCATTAAAATCATCTGAAAGATATTCACGACCACGATCAGTTCGTAAAGCCTTTATCTTCCTATCTTTTTGATTCTCAATAAAATTCATATATGTCACTATGCAATTCAATGCTTCTCACTTATGAAAAATCAGATATATCAAACTATATCTTGAATAGTTGTCAATAAAGGTGATGAAATAATAAGCACCATGTCTTGCCCTCACATTCATTGGGCCACATATGTCAGAATGAACTAATTCTAATGGAAATTTAGCTCTATTTCCAGTTTTGAATGGTTTTTTAGTACTTTTTCCTTCTAGACAAGGAACGCACTTAGGCAAAATAGTTTTCTCTATTTTACCCAACAATCCAACTTTAGCTAGATGTTTTAAGCGAACTTGGCCCACATGCCCAAGTCTAGAATGCCACAGTCTTATATCATCTTGTGATAAATTTGAACTAGTGACTAAAGAGTAACTATTGATAGGAATAATATCCAATACAATAAAACCATCACATTTATTACCGCAACCATAATACACATCCTCGAAAAACAGTTTAACAGTATTATTCTCAAACATAAGAGAAAAACCCAAAGACATTAAAGCAGTTACAGAGATTAAATTTCTACGAATATCTGAAGCATATAAGACATCATGTAGAATGAGAGCACATCCACCACTAAGGTGTAAAAAGCTGGTGCCCAGACCTTTCACTTCTACAGACAAATTATTGCCAATAAAAATGCTCTTAGATCCTTTTGGCAATCTCCGGAATTCGACAAAAGAGCTTCTGTCTCTTGCTACATGGTCGGTCACTCCTGAATCAATCACCCACAAAGAATGTGACTCAGTAAGAAAAGTACAAGAAGATACATTAATCTCAATCACTTTTGAGTTTAAATGTACCTGCTTAGGCAAAGTGCAATCTTTTGCAAAATGTCCCTTCTTCTGGCAGTTATAACATTTCACTTTTGAAATGTTAAATACCTTTTTCTTTTTCGACCCTAAGCAACCTACTTTAAATTCTAGGCCAGCTGCCTTTAGAACAGAAGAATCCTTACCCTTTCCTTTTCCTTTTTTCTTTTTCTTTCCCTTAGAGCTATTTGACTTAATCAAATTAGCTTTAGGGTAAGATCTCGTAGCTAGAAGACGATCTTCTTCTAGTTCGAGATGTCTAGCAATATCCTCAAATGTCATTAGATTGTCAGAATTGGTAAGGTTCATTTTCATTTGTTCCCAGCTCACAGGCAAGGAATGAATGACAACTTGAATCTACTGTTCATCATTAAGCACATGACCAGCCTCAGCCAGGTCACTAATCATGTTGGACATCATCCAAAGATATTTCCTCATGGAGATTTCAGGACGTTTCTTAAAGGTGTCAAACCTTATAGTCAAAGCACGAATCATTAACACAGAAAACTTTCCAAATTTCACTTTGAGGGCATCCCATAGTTCTTTTGCATTTTCATAAACGCGAAATTGCCGAGTGATATCATCCATCATTGAACTTAGCAAAATTAGATGAGCAGTTGAATTCTTCTTTTTCCAAATAACATAGGCATCACTATTACGTCTATGTTGAGCAGTTATACCTTGTTCAGGTTCAAGCATGACAATTCGTACCTGCTCGAGAACCTCTTGTTCTTCTAGCACGTATTGAATTTTCATGCTCCAATTATTATAGTTGTCTCCGTTAAGCCGCAGCTCACGGTTCAACTCAGCAATGATTATTCTAGAGGCCACCATCATTTCTATAGGGAGTTATAAAAATATAAGAATACATATAGAAGCTTGATCTAGACAATATGAAAATAGTTTACTATAATCTCATAATTTTATTAACACATAATCTTTAATTAGTCTTGAAATCGAAGTAGGTTGTTGTAGCGCTTTCCATTAACATTCAAGATATAATTTTCAATTAAGGTTAGTAAAATTTCACATATAGCAAACTCAAGTGGAATATGAACAAAAATAAACACAATTTATTTATTCACATGTCTTGTTTGTACATGCACACACATACAAGCATTCAGTTATAAGTACAAAACTTACAACACACATATCCAAGCATTATAAGTACAAAACTTACAACACGCATACCGGTTTTTGCTAGAAAAATAAGAAAATATATTTTACAAAATATTCATATATTTTACACTAGTCCAGTATGATCGGGTGACCTTCTGAACCAGTTTGACACTCTTCCTCCTCCTGTGGATCTTCCTCTGGGTCTTCCTCCTGGTCTCCGGAAGACCTGGGAGGAACAGTCCCAGAAGTTTCTCCTGGACCCCCCAGATTACAAACTGGGGCAGGGGTGGAGTCAACCACCCATATGAACAAGGCGGGCGGAAATATGTACGTAAACCTTTGATTCAAAAAACGGCTTAAGTCAAAGCCACCTTTTAGCCTCAAAGCATTTGACGCGCGCATCTCTCTTTGCAGCCCCCTAGTCGAAAGTTGGTTGAGTAGCATTGCAATGGCGGCTCTGTGGGTGCATGTTGTTGGGTTAAAAAGGGCCGATAACTCATTATCAGTATCTATTGTGCCTAGAAGGTCGCGGAACATAGATAACCAATCCTCCTCACAATCATATGCCCCTCGCCAGATGGCTGCTTGAATGTCACAATGTACCACTACAATATGATTTGCGATTGCTAAAGTGTCATCATTGAGTCTTAGTGGAGGAATCCTCCTTTGAATTAGATTCTTACACAATGATTCTGCATCTCCATAAGGTCTACTTCCACTTGACATTGTATCTGCAATAAATGCAAGATAATTTCTTGGGTTAGATCACATATCTCCCCAAAAAACAAGATTTTGGAAAACAAATTTCCAAATCTTCAATGTACTCAAAAATAAATAAATTATACAATTTTCCGGAACATATTCCAAAAAATTATAAAAATTTATTATTTTAATTAAACTTATAAAATTTTGTATATTAAATGAATAAAACTAATTTATTCAATTAAAACAAAATTTTATTACCAAATTAGAATTTAAAAACGAATTTTTAAATTGAAATTCAGAATTTAATTGAATTAAAATTAAGTCTTTAAAGGACTAAATTGAAATTCAATTTATCCAAAATAGTACCAAATTAGGATTTAAAATATATTTAAATAGAAATTTAAGACTGAATTGAATTAAAAATTATCTTAAAGGATTAATTTTAAGATTCAATTTTTAAATTTAATACCGAATAAGGACTTAAAGCATAATAAATCGAAATTCGGATTCAAATTGAATTAAAAAATATCCCAAAATGATTTAATTTGAAATTCAATTTAAATCATAGTGACCATTTCAAAATAAACCACCAGGGTATTTAAGATATTTCGCGAAAAGCGAAATACCAAAAATACCCTCATCACTAACACTCCTTTCTCCTTCCCCTTTTCTCTCTCCCCAAAACCCTAAAAACTGACCGGTCGCCTCCCACGACCGCGGGCTAATGGCGGCGAGTCGACCGATGCCACTGGTCGGAATCGACTCACTGTGACACACCGGTCATGATCTTACCACTTTCGTCGACCGTCGTGGCTTGGTTTGGGCTTACGGAGGAGATCTACACTCGCCGGAGCTCTGAGCTTCCAAAGCTCACAACTTTGGATTCCGGTAACGACAACACTCGAATAAGGTATCCATATGTTTGGAATGTCAAGGAGAACGTTTTGAAATAGGTCTCCAACAACGAAATGGCTTGAGTTGGCCGAATTTTGGAATAAAATGTTTCGGGTGAAAAAATCGCAAAAGGGGGAAACGATTTTCAATTTAGAAAAGCCAAATTATAGTTTAGTCCTGAGACATCCGCGAAAAATCGACATAGTCCAACCAAAATATCTAATTCGATCCTCAATAGATAAAATTAGTTAACAAATAAGTCCAAAAATTAATCTGAATTATAATATAATCATGATTAATGCGATTTAACTCAAAATCGTTGGATTAAATGATCAAACAATGTACAAGAACGTGTTACAAACCACGCTCTGATACCAATTGTTGGTTTTCGCATGTAATTAACACATAATTATATATTTAATTAAGCTTAATTGAAACATAAATTAAGCAAATTAAATAACGCTTACTTGTTGTAGCGATGCTTTACGAGGGTCCGCAACGTTGTCGATAAGTTGTTGGTCGAGGGTCGATTACGTTCGCGTCGAATCAAGGCCCGGGATTCACGATTAGACCTTTTCGTCGATCTACCGGAATTACCAGTACTAAAACCGTAATTCTGTTTCTCTTTGTAATCTGAGGGTGGTTTATTACCAATCAGTCCGTGGCATAATTACCATTTGGTCACCCGAGAATCTCAATTTATAGGCTCGAGTCCTACCTGCTTCAACAGCTGACGTGGCGTCACGTGGCACACGTCAGCCGCATGTGTCCCACGTGGCGCCTTGTATGCGGACCTGACGTGGCCACACGTCAGCGCTGACGCAGCTGCCCGGGTGGCGGCTGATGTCACGCTGACGTTAGCCGGTCAAATGGACTGGGCCGGTCTGTTGACCGGCCCAATGAACTGGCCCAATGGGCCCGGTCCAACATAAACAATAATTTGTCTTTGGAGAAAGTTACATTCAATTTATGTGCAAACTTGGATCGAGTCCGGTCTACAGAAATAAATGACCAGGTTCTTATACTTGTTTCCTTAATTTCTCCAACTATATTCTTCTTTTTTGGTTGCTTAAAATTGAGAAATTAATTTTCAAATTCGTATATATTCATGGGTTAGCCGGATCATGATGTATATTATATTTATTTTAAAATTTTGTTGATTTTATCGTATTATAAAGAAAATACTATCAAAAAGGTTCACTTTGATAAGAACTGTCTTAAAAATGATTTTAATATCATTAATTGGTCTGATAGTTATGTTTGCGGGTGCCGCTGCTTTGTCGGCATGTCAATTACTCCAAATGTGAGTGAGACCCACATTTCGTAGCCGATGTTGTAATCCACAAGCCCACCTAACTATTTCCTCCGATTTTATCTGATTTTTTTTTGTGAGATCAATTTTATCAGATTTGACACACTAGAAGGGACTATTTATGATCTACTTTTCAATATATGTTTATTTATTTATTTATCTAATAACATACAATACTATTACATAAATATTTAAAGTTTGGAGTTGAAATTTGTTATCTGACGTTTGGTAAATTTTAGTTGAAATTCTAACAACGCCTCACTATACACCTAACTTGTCCCATATAATATATGTTTTTCAAGGGTGACTCGTTCCATATAATAGATAAGCTAGTTATGGCCCCTATGTTCGGGATCGAACATGTCCTATAAGAGAATGTACTAAAAATAAACTGAACACTGCACGTAAAGCTTATCCAATCGCACCAACCAACAAATAGACAATCAAATTCAAAGCCGTTCAGGAGAAATATATATCCAATAGGAACATACCAATCTATATTGTATCATAACGTCAACTAGTAAGTGATCTAAATTCACTGAAAAATATTTTCGAATCAAATTTCGTATCAATATTAAAGACTTAAAAAAAAACACTACTTAGAAACTTCACGTAAAGAGAAGCACCAACCTTACGGGTAAAGTGTTCAACTACCTATCAAACATGGAGTCAGAACCTCTGTTTTTTTCCCTTTCCAACTACCATTCTAAGGTCATACCGCCCATTCTCCTCTCAAGTCTCCTGGGTTCCACCTCTGGACTATTTTAACCGTGGAAATATTAATTTTCTCTAGGGCTCTTCAACCTATTAATACCACCAAATAAATTCCCCTCAGTTTCACACACAGGAATGTCACATTGAAATACCCACATTCTTCTTGTTTAAAATAGCCACATACTAGACTCTTGAGTTCCAACAACTCCGTTATGGCTGATGATGACTTGGATCAGTCCTCTATTGACTCAATCTCTCTCGAGTTAGAAGGTACTTAGTTTTAAGGTTGGTTTGCTTTGAAGGTGTATTTGTAGTTCAGAATTGTGTATATCAGTACTATCCGCAATAATTCTTTAAAAAAAGTACTATCCACAAAACTCTTTCTTTTTTTCCATTTTTTCCAAATGAATTTTACCAGACCAGAATGTTCATAAAGCTGGCGGCTGCAACCTCTTTACTAGGAATTCTACGCTTTTTCTGTGGTTTGCGAACATTATACTAATTATTTCCACGTATAAAAAAAGTTTTAACCGGTCTCAATTTCACCTCTGGAACCAAAAAATTAATTAATGTAATTTGTTTTTTTTTTTTGTGTTGCAGAGGAACATTCCAGTAAAGAATCTAAGCTTGAGTTCTCAGAAGATGAGGAAACCCTCATTACAAGGATGTTCAATCTGGTTGGTGAAAGGTAACCAATTTATCTTATCAGGATTTTCCGGTATTTTGTTTGAATCCGGTAAATACTTCCCCCCCGGAGATTAAGAATAACTTGACCAGTTCTTCTTATACCTTGAAGTTGATACTTTTAGTCTTTGGTGCTTACCTGGCTAGGTTGTGATTGATCATTTTCTAGGTGGGGTCTAATAGCTGGGAGGATCCCTGGGAGAACAGCAGAGGAAATTGAGAAGTACTGGACATCAAGATGTTATACAAGGCAATGAACATGCTGTTTTTTTTTTTAATTTATGGAAGCAGCTAAATTTTGTGGGAAGGAGCCATGTCTGGTTCTAGCAAGTCTCTTATTTTTAGAAGAACCACGAAGTTTGTAAAATGGTCAGCTCCGTGTTTTGTTTTGGGATATTTGACATCAATTGTGCATGTAAATATGATAATTTAGTTATTTTTATGTGAAATTGACTCGATATGAAATGTAGATAAGATTAATAATTTAATATGATAATTAAAGTAGTTAATTATTGTCACTTGTTTGTCAAGTGAAGTAAAATTTTTTATCACTGAATGAAAGAATTTAAAATGGAAGGATATGATATATCAAAATGTCCAAACTACTTAGTACTAAGTTAAAACGAAAATATTCTCTTTTCACCCTGTTTTTTCCCTTTGTACTGGCGTCAGGTGTTAAGGTCCGTCGTATGCTCTCGCAAAACAAGGTTCTCAGAAATGACCCACGGAATTTGGTCTGACCTCCGAGTTAGCCAATCTGATTGGCCTAACTGTTCGTCGGACCAGATTTTTTCATCTAATTGTTTTTGTTATTTTTTGAAATATATAAGTAAATAATTTATGTAATAGACTAATAATAGATAAAAAAAATAACATATAAACATACCATTTTTTATAAAATACACTAAATAAAGTATTCATATAAACAGGTAGTATCGAATCGAAGATAAACCATAAATTAGTGAATATTTTTCGAACGAACCGTCTGGTCTGACCGACTTTCGTCTGACCCATAAGGTCAGCATTTTTATTGGAAAAATAGTCTATTCTTAGTAGCGTTTAGTGCTCCGATCGATCGCCGGTCGGACTGCATTTTTTAAAACTTTGTCGCAAAGTAATTGCTTTGTATGGGCGGTCTTGCATTTGGTTAGCTTAGGTCTGGCCACGAATTGAATTGAATTGAATTCAACTGAATTCGAATTACTTTAAATATTTTAATTTTTAAAAATATTTAAATTTGTTGGGAATAAATAATTAAAAGATTGAGCTTGTACTTGATGTACCAAATTAAGTTGCCTACGTATCATTTGCTTCAAAAGAATCAAAGCTCACGTAGTTCTATTTTGGAACTTGTGTTCTAAAAGACAAACGACTCATTTTCTTTTCATTATGGACTAGAATAATGACATTGGCAACTATTTATTTTTTTCTATTTTTGAATTTTTTTTCATCTTTTTATATATGTAATTCGATGAACTCAACGAGAAATTTGATTCGGCGAATGATTCAACAAATTGACGAATTTTGATTTTATCAATTCATATTCAATTCATCTTTGGACGATTTCGAATCCGAATTAGGATTCATTTGAACCGAATTGAATTCGAATTGAATTTTTTACGAATTGAATCGAATCGAATTTGAATTATATTCGATTCATGGTCATCCCTAGGTTAGCTCATGTTATTTGTAAATGGGCTTTTATTACTAAGCCTGTCCTGGTTCGGCTTGGATCTGGTTTTCGATACAGACTATCCCTGTTTAATTTATAAGATATCTGATGATGGAAATCTGTCTCCAAAGTTTTTAATATTATTGTGTTATTTATATTTGAACTAGAGAAATGGTAGAAAATTAGAACCTACTCTATGTCCGTATTTTTGGGGGTGGTATATTCGTTATTATGTCCGACGCTAAATGTCGCAATAAATCATAATTTTGAGATATCGATGAACATGTAAATAAAATTTATCAAAAATAAAGACATTTTAGTATTATTATAGGATATTGACACTGCATCCTTATTTTAAAAATACCACAAAACTACCATGTATTTTTGTGAATCTAAGCTGACATGGCATACTTTTACTTGATGACGTGGATGATAATAAAATATCATGTGAGCGTTGTCGTCTCCTTGCTCTTCATCCTCGTCTGCCTCCTTTTTGTTTCCGTCCTTCCTCCTCCCTTTCAACGTTGTTATCGTTAACAATCGAGTTTCAATACCCACCCCAAGAGAAGAAGGCCTGAAGTTGCACGAAGGTTCAATGGTGAGGATATGAGATGTGTCCTCCAATGAGAACTCAAAGTCAATTGCTTAACGTCATGCCTCTACTTTAAGCTCTGCTTTGAGATCGTCATCGTTCGCCTCCAAACCGTCCAATAGGAAACTTCATAAGAGTAGCAGCCTCTGTCCGTGGGTTTCCTGACACGGCACCCAGACCTTGACGAGTTCAGAAGGAGAGAGAGACATTTACCAACCCTTGAGGTCGACGGAACGGGAATTACACACTCCGCAAGTCAATCCTCCATCGCTGAGGCTATCCCAGGTTGAGGAAAGTACCTCACACGGCGTAGCAACGGCAGCCAGAGCGCGGACAGCAGCAAAGAGCTGCACTCCATCTGAGCAAGAGCCATCACCCACAAAAGAAGGCGCCGAGGTATAAGCAGGGACAGCGACGGTATCAACTTTATCAACAACAGAGGAGGATTGAGCAACATTCACCAAACCTGCAACAAGGGAAGGAGAAGCCAGCCTTCCGACCCCAATATCCTCACCCAAAACCACCTCGTCAGCTTCCAAACTAGACGCCATTACCACGTCAGCAGTCAACGGAGCATCAAGCACAACAACATCCCTTACGACACCAAAACCTTCAACAATAGTTGAACCCACAAGAGCATCTGAAGGCTGAGAAAATGCTAGGCAGCTATTAGCAGCACGCAGAAGATTCGACCACAAGTCCATGAACAAGGACTTCAAAATTGTAACCCAATTTGCGTATTCTCAACCAAGCATGAGCGGCCAGCAACGTGGCGTTTAACAGAAAAGCTACTCATCGAACAAGAGAGACGACGACTCATGTATGGAGGAGACAGCGACATCAAGTAATTGTCATGTCAGCATGCCATGTCGGCTCTCATTATTAAGAAGTTAGATTCATAAGAATACATAATAGTTTTGCTGATATTTATAAAATAAGGGGTACAAAGTGTTTATATGTTATATAATACAATGTTATAAAATCTTTATCAGGGTTCTCATAAACAACTCGGAGGTCGACCCAAAATTTGGTCCGACCTCCGGGTTAACCTATCCGAGTGACCTAATTGATAGTTAGATCAGATTTTTTTTTCTAGTTTTTTTTTAATTTTTTAAATATATATAGGTATATAAGTAAATAATTTATGTAATAAACTAATAATAACACAATAAGTAAAAAAATAATATATAAACATAACAATTTTTTATAAAATACACCAAATAAAATATCTATACAAACAGGTAGTCTCGGATCGAAGGAAAAACCATAGATCAGTAACTATTTTCCGTGCGAACTACCCAATTGAACCGGATTTTCTGTACGAACTGTCCGGTTCGATCAAAATTCATCAGATCCACAAGGTAAGCAGGTTTGTTGACAAAATTGGGACGCCTTTAGAGACGATTAGCGGTCCAACCGATCGAACCACATTTTTTAAAACCTTTGGTCTTTATCCCAAATATTTAAGTGTTGGCCCATTCAGGCTAAAGTATTGCCTAGGCCCAGCTATATTCAACCCCTGATGTGGACTGCAGTATTGGGCTGGCAAGCACCGTTATGTGGTTTAATTGTATGGCGGTCTTGTAAATAATTCTCCTTTTTGGTCGTGAATATATTTATAAAAAACACCGTTAAGTCGTAACTTTTTTCATAACTTGCTTACATGAAGTACAATTACACAAAAAATACTAGAGAACAATTTAATAATAAAAGCTACACCTCGAAAATTGAAAGAGGACAACTTGAAGATAAAAAAAAATTCTAAACCACCATACAATTTACTTAATTCAGATCAATACAAATATACAATTTTGTTGAGATAATGAACATTTTGGTCTGATGATACACATAGTTATATGAATTGATAGAATTCAAATTCTATTCATGAAAAATGTTAGTTATAATACATTATGACACTATTGTTCGAGTCAAGCGAATGTTGTATTTTAAAAATATCATATCTTTCTTAAAAAAATATTTAACAGCAATTTTTATTTTCAAGAATTTGAACCATCTTGATTTAATTTTCTTTGGTCTGACACAATTTATTTTATCCCACCGACTTTAGCCCATACTCCGATGATTAAATAGCCCACTTCGCGGAATCTACCCAACGCCCTCCTCTTCGTGAGGTGGACATTCCTACGTGACCATATAATCTTTCCAACATATTTACCAAATAATTGGCATCACTATCTAATATACGTTAAATAAGAAGGTTCTAATATTATATATGTTTGCCTTGAAATGCTAAATGCCTTAGCCAT
>SOPF01028845.1:121076-153081 GCA_012979155.1 Hypericum perforatum | reverse complement strand
GCGGCGGCGGGGGAGGCAGTGGATGAGGTGATCTTCCTGAGCAAGCACACCGCCGTATCCAACCGTCCGGCCCTCACCGTCCATCCGATCGGCGTCCCCCACCTCCGCGACGGTGATCCCGTCCCCCAGGGAGGGCGCCCCGGGTGGGCCGCCCCGCCCAGTCCTAGGATCGGTCCCTGGATCCGCCTCCTCAAGCGCCTCGCCGCCTCCCACAACCTCGTCCCTGAATTCGAGGTTAGCGTACGTGGATTCTCATTTTGTTTTAGTCAATTATTTTTGAGTTAAAATATACAACGGAAATTTTGAGACCGACGGTTGCAACTTCTAAAGACGGAATAGGAATCCCATGCGAAGTAATAGCCATCACAATGATGAACTAATTGAGACTTTAGCTTTTCTTTTTTGGTTTAGAACTATTTGGTATCCGGCCTACTAGTCCGACTAATCAAAATTCGAGTAGGTTGGACTTTTAAAAGTGGCACAACTATCTCAACAAGTTTTTAACCTGCTGCGTTCCAAATAGCTTGAACCCGACCCGATGAACCTAAAACAATTCCCTTTATTTAAGTGCTTGTTGGTTACTGAGGCCTTTAGATGTCGGTTGTCGTGTAGAACATCTTTTTAGAATGTAATTATTTTTAAATTTATTATATATAGAGCTTTGCCCTCCATTTCCAAAAAAAGCCATTAGTATAAATGTGATTTTTTTTGTCGTATGAGTGATGAGTTTTGGGAAGTGGCTAAGCATGAATAACAAAAAAATGTGTTAAACCGCAGTATATTGTGACGATTGGCATAATCTCTTAAACCTCGAGGTTGCAAAATTTAGGCAGTTTAATTATAAATAAAAGAGGGAAGAATTTTTGTTTTTGTCTTTTCCTTTTGTTGATTTTTGTTTTACTTGATGATGTATGTTGCAAATGCAGATTACTTTGGAGGGAACTCATCATGGGCCATTGACCAGCAAGCCAACTATGTTCGTCGAAATCGGCAAGTTTGATACCTTTGGTTCTTGATAGACATGCACATGAATGTTGTTTTCCGGGAATAAGAGCAATTTATGTATAGATTCTGGCATGTGATGGAAAGGGACTGATGATCTACTCTTCGTTTGGGATGAATCGGGGAGTATAGGTAGCACAGAAGAGTACTGGAACAGACAAGATGCCGCCAAAGTCATTGCTCAAGTTGAGTATCAGATTTCCTTCGCTAATTCGGTGTCTCTTGGTGCTCGGAAATTTAATACGCATATGCATGCTGGTTTTTCCCGAATTTCCTACTCGAAAATTCAGTGATTCTAGTTTCACTTTTGGGATGATTATGATTGCTGTGGATCCCCGAGTGGGAAAAAGTTACTTCTGAGCTATGTTTGAAGTGATTTGATGTTTGTGGACTAAATTGCTGGAAATTTAATATATCGGGAATGTGTTATGCAAACTTAATATATATCAGGAATGTGCTCTGCAAATTTTCTGCTATTAAGTGCTAGCATGGCTGACATAGATCCTTGAGGAATTTGCATTGTCTTTTGTAGGATAGAGAAGTCGGGTTCACTTGTAAAATTTGATCTTGGATTCTGAATCTTCCATCTTATATTTTTTAGAGGTACATTGTTTGATTTCTTCTGTCTGTTTTCAGTTTGACAGAATGATGATAAAAGTTAGTCTAATTATTAGTATCTTTTTCAATGAAGTTAATATGGGAAGGACTTGGGCTCGGAGGAGGTACTCCTGTGGGGACTTGGAGCAGGTAACAAGAAGCATTATTATTGAACAAATTGTTTAATAGTTTCCATTTAAGGATTCTGTCATATGTCTTCTCGTTTGTTTTGCCCCGAAGGTGGCTAACATCTTTCCTATTGATTAACAACAGCACCAGTGAAAAGAAGAAGGTCCTTCTCGGAATAGGCGGTGGACATTATGCACCTAGGCATATGGACATAGTAATGTAAGTCAAACCATCCTTTAACTCTTCTATGTTTCATTTTTATACAATCTGCTACTTTTCAATCTTATTGGCTTAATTCTCATTCAAAATTCAGGTAGTACAAGGCCACTTTAGTTCACTTGCATGCTCTCTTACATTAATTCCGAAGTACTGTATTGCAGTGTTATTATGTGTAACATACCTCTGTTTTTTCTTCTTGCCGCATGTGACTTGCGTGTTGAAAGATTCAAAGTAGTGGATTCTTGTCATTGTAGGAAAGACGGTGTTTGGGTAGGGCATCTACTTTCAGGGTATTCACTTCCTATGGAGGACCCAGGCCAGAATAAACGTGTGGAACCCAAAGATATTGGAGGAACCTGGAGACAATCGATTAAAGCTGCATATGAAGCCACTACATCAGCATTTCCAGGCGGGGAGATTTTCGCACATCTTGATCAGAAGTATGTGGACTTGGAGATTGACCTTGAAAATGTGATTCGTTCGTGTAAATGAATTCGGTTGTTCAAAACAAAAGCTTATGTGCTCTCAATCACTTTGAGGCTTCTGAGATCACTCAAGTCAAGTTTTCGTTTTCTTAAAAAAAAAGTGTCAATTAATTTGCAAGGTTTTTCACTGTTAGTCTTACTTTATGTTGGTGATTCTCTGCTGAACTGAGTCCACCAGATATCGCGGTTTTTGGAACATTTTGTGTGTTGGAGGCATGCGATTTGCTTTACTTAAACAACTAACACAAATTACTGCTTGCAGGAGCTTCAAGGGCTGGCAGAAAAATGCTATCACGGCTTTCTTAGAGGAGCTGAACATCAAAATTGGGAAGCCTAATGATTTCTGCTAATGTGACATTAGTTACGATATTGCTGCTTCGATTCCATTGAACAAGTGATCAGGACACCTTCGGGGGGTCGGATCGAGCTTTCATCTTTTCGCAAGGACCCTGGTTAATTTAAACTGCTTTTCATTCGGTGTCACCATATGTAGCAGCATCATTCAACTCGTATATATGTAACTACATTACTAAGAAGAAGGTTTTTTCAGCTATGTTGTTTGCTTCTCTTAACTCGACTCTGATTCATCTCTTCCCATATCCGGATCATTAATCTCAGATTTGGTAGAAGCAACTTTTGAATTTTGAGATTAAATCTCTTCAAGTCGTTACGACCCATATTGAATGTGTTCGATAAATCTTTTACTCTTGTTAACACTTGCAACCGAAATGGCAGGAAGATCATACCCAGGTGAGGTCTTCCAGCTGCGAAAGTTATAGCCAATGTATAAATTCCTGGTTCTTCTGGTAAGTTCTCTCAGGTGATTTTTTTTTTTAATGTGAATAGAGAGCTGAGGTGGATGGATGAATTTGGTGGTGTTTAAGTTGAGAACTTGAGATTCAATGTTCATTAGTCGTAGGTTTTCTGGACCTTTTATCTGTTTCAAGTTGATCTTAAGAAAAGACGAGCAGAAAAAGGCATATGGTTGGTGCAAAATCCTGAAATAGTAAAATTGGTTAAGAGCATGTTATTCAACACTTTTGCACTCGTCTTCCGTGTTCACAATTTTTGGGAACTTTTACCCATTTTCCAATATTTTCTGGTGTCAACACTAAAACGAGCTTAAAAACTTAGCCGGGAAGGCAGAAGTTGCTATATGATTATGTTCTATCGATCATTTGATCTGAATTCTCATCAAGAAAGCCTGCATAGAGAATGGCGTTCTATAATTATTAAAGGTAACCTTTTTCTTCTCAGCTGATGATTGCTGGGTGACCCACAATGGAACTTCTTTAATCCCAGAACCACATCGGAACTTTCTCTATTGTATATATATGTGTACTCTCATAGGATACGAGTTGCCGGTAGAGAACTATAACTTTCTCACATCTAATTATATTTTTTAAATATGCCATTCGATTGCAGCTTTGCAAAACATTATGACCTGATCCAGAATCTGGTCCAACTTCATGCAAAGCTGGCCTAGATACTGACGGTTTCTTCTCATATAGTGACTCGTAATTTCACCTTTTTAAAAATTGACCCATGAATTTAGGAAACAAAAAGAAAAGTTAGGGACCCACTTGAGAGAAAAGAAAAATTAAGGTTGTCTTCAATGTCCTCGATGAATTTGGGAAGTTTTTATTTTTATGGTTCACTTGGTTTACCTAGTCTTAGTCGAGCCGAGAATTTTTTTTATAAATGAATAATTATGAAATAAAATAAAATAAATTTCATTTTAATGATAAATATGAAATAAGTTCAAATATTTACTAGTCCAAAAGAAATCAAGTTCAAAAACTTCAAGCTAATTATTTAATTATTTTTTTGTCTGGTTTATTTTTTGGGTGGTATTTTAAGTTTATGTTAAATTTTAGATTTTTATTCATTGATCAACATAAACTAAGTCGACCGATAATGTTTGATCGGACAATTTGACTAGATTTCGAGAGGTCAAACTGCTCTCCAATTTTTATAAAAAAAAAGGAAAAATCAGGCTAAAAACCCTCTCCTTTGGTCATTCAACCTTTTTAATCCTTGCTGTTTTAAAACTACTCATTCAGTCCCTACTATTCAAAAAAACACAGACAATTAGTCCCTAAAAGTCAACACAATTTTTTTCCATGACCATTATACCCTTCATCGAAAAATTAACTCAAACCAAATAAACCAAATCGAATCAATTAAAACCAAACCTAAACAAAATACCAAACCAAATCATCATGCAGCCTCGTCGGACTTTCCGACCGGAGCCCCGCCTGAAATGATGTCGGACAAGAAGAAAACTTGTCGGAGGTAGAGGAGAGCTGTTACTCCAACCAAATGTCCACTCCCTTCGTTAACCCCTTATCCGAGCCCGGGTCCAGCCGAGGGCAAACTGCAATCTTGGACATGCTGGCAGCGGCGATGAGGAAGTCACTGGTGATGTGCAGCGTCGAGACGAAGGACGTGGTGTCTTCCAAATTCGACACCACGAAGACGACGGGAAGCGGGATAGAAACCATTTGATCGCTTCAACGGCTTCCTTGGCCTCCCCTCTGAGGTCCAGCCCGAGGTTCCTCGTAGAGATGGACCAGTCGCGGTGGTTCCGAGACGTGGAGCGCAACGAACCCTAGGTCCTCGAAGACGAGCTCATTGGTGGCGCTCTGGACAGAGGGGATAGAGAAGAGGGGCTCATTGAGGAGGAGGGTGGAGGAAGATGGGGACACGTGGAGGTGGGTTGAGAGGAGGGTGAAGGAGGATGGGGACACGTGGAGGTGGGTTGAGAGGAGATGGGCCTAGATATCGCGTTGGAGGTCGGGGATGATGAGGTAGCCGCGGTCGATGGGACGGTGAATGGCGACGGAGGTTAGGTTGTCGGAGTTGGAGTCGGGGGAGGGGTGGGGAACTTTTTTCGGTTTTGGGTTGGAGAGGTTGGGATCGGATCAGATGGGTTTGGGTGTTTATTTGGTTTTCAGATCGGTTGGATTCAAGAGGTTTGGTTTATTTGATTTTGGGTTTGAGTTTGGTTAAACGAAGGGTATAATGGTCATTAAAAAAATGAAGTTTGACTTTTATGGACTATTCGTCTGTGTTTTTTTGAATAGTAGGGACTGAATGAGTAGTTTTAGAACAGCAAGGATTAAAAAGGTTGAATGAACAAAGGAGCGGGACTTTAGCCTAATTTTCCAAAAAAAAAACCAAGATGAATTTGCTCTGGGTCGGATTGGTCAGACGGTGGTTTCTTACACATTTGGCTGTCATCGTGAAGTTGCTTTTTCCAACCTCCTCCATCAGTCTGCTAGACCTAGACTGCATCACACTTTCCTCGTTCCAGCCACAAACCTTCTTTAAGACGGGATTGTTTTTCTATTGAATACCGAAATTTTCAGAATGGATAATTTATAGAATAAAAGATCCAAAAGTTGGTGCTTCTAAAAATAATGAGCACCAGCTTTTCAAAGACATTGAAAAACAACTATATTATTTTTCCCAGACCCGGTGGAGAAATCAGACATTTCCACAACTAAATCCCTACTAGGCGATGATGAATTGTTATTTTATTTTAACTAAAATTTGAAATTAATTAATGTAACACTATTAAACAATTATTGACATAATTTTATATCCTTTTATAAATCTTAATTACTTGAATGAATCTAGATGAATGCCCGTAGCATATAATAAAAATTAAAAAATTGCTACTCTCTGAGTAGAGACAAAACCAGTAGCCACTAGGGAAAATCCCATCCCTATAACCTCAATCCCAAACAAACAAAATCCCAATTCCCCAAACAACAGGTCAAAAAGAACCCCAACTACACTCCAAAATTATTTTAAATAATTAATAAAAAGACCCCAAAAAGGACACTCCAAGAACAAAATTTTAGAGGGCTCTCTTGTAAATATCCAACTTCTCAGGGGTAGAATTGAAATAAAAATTCCCAATTTCCCCCTCATTTTCACTTGGCTCCCGCCCGAGCTTCACCAAAACCAATTCCTTATTTCCCTAAACAAAAAAATAAGAAAAAAAAAGAAAAACCCTAGCAAGTACAATTGAAGCAGAGCACCGAGGGACCAAAAAGGGAAGCACTTGAAAAGGAGTCGGCTTTTTGTCCACGAAGTCGTTTCTGGGTTTTTGTCGACACAGTTCCAAGTCCCTCCCTTGACCCTCCAGTTAATTGTAAGTTTAAATTTTGCTCCTTTTAAAAAATAGTAATAATTATGTATTGGTATTTGTCGTTTGTTTTGGTCAAAAGGGTTTTCTATTTGATTAAGGATAAGTGAAGTTTCCAGTTTTACTTGGTCCAATATGGGTTTTTGTTTGTGCATGAAGAGAAGGGGAATTGGTTTAATTTGAGCTTGTTTTTGTTGCCTTTTCAAATATTATTTTGCGTGTCTTGGGTTTCCTTTGAATTATTAGTTTATGGAGTGTGTGTGCTTGTTCTTGTTTTGAGGTTAAAGCTTGGTCTATTCATTGACTTGGCATCTGTGCTGGTTTCTTAGATAGTCCAGAGTCAACGACCTAGTTCGTTGAGCATGCGTTCCAGTTTAGTGTTCGAGGCTCATTTTTGTTTCGTCGCAGTTAAGCTGTAAAGTGTGAGTTTTCGGTTGAGCTGAAATCGGTATGTTTTGCCTGTTTGATTTGCTGCATTGAGTTTTGATCGTGTGTTTATTGTTCTGTAGCAAATGGGTAGCCAAGAGGTCATGGAGCATGCACTAGGAATGGACACACTCACTGATTTGTGCAATGGCGGTGGAACGGAGCATTCTTGTAATGTTGGGGAGAGTGAGAATGTGGGTGAGCTTCTTAACGATTTTGACTCATACTGGGAAGACATCAGTGATCGTTTGACCGTTTCAAGAATGGTGAATGACTCGGTCATAAAGGGGATGGTATGTGCCATCGAGCAAGAGGCAGCCGATAAGGTTGCTCAGAAGGAGTTAGAGCTGGCTAAATTTAAGGAAACACTCGACCCTTGTCACATTTGTTTAACATGCCAGGGGCAGAGCGTTAGGAAACATGATCATTCTTTTGAATCCTCTAATGCTTTGCATGAGACAAAGTGTGCATCTTTTGAGAATCTGAAGATTATGGCAGCCGAGCAATTCAAAAAGCTTAAGAAAGAAATTGATAAGATCAAAGGACAAGTTCCTCTGAGGAAGAGAAGTTCTGATCCAGAGCTGTTAGGGTTAAGTGGTATTCTGGAGGACGAGTCTAAAAGATGGACCAATGTTGACGGAACGCTAGTTGATCTTAAAAGTATGGTGGAATCGATATGTCAGGAAGCAGAAGTTGCTGTTCTTTTGTCCAAATCATCACTCTTCTTGTGGCAGCAGGAGAAGCAGTTTCAAACCGAAATAGAAGGAACGGTGATAAAGAACTGTGTTTGGGGTGCACAGGATGGGTTTGAAAATGAGTTACAAGCACACAATTCGAAATGCCTTGAAAGGATTAAGGAGATATCAAGTTTGCGAGAAGATTTAGACTCCATATCGAACTCCTTGTCCAGTACTGAAAATGGGTACCTGTTATCTCATGGATCTCTGGAGCATCGAAAAGTTTCGAGTAATCATGTTGCATCAACAACCTCACCATTGGAGGAAAACGGTAAGCATGAACCTTCGCTTGTTACCATGCCAGAAAACTTGGATCTCGCTCAACTAAAACACTTATCGAAGGATAAATTGGGAAATTATTTTAAGGGCGAGATGATGAAAATGAAGAGATACTTTGAGCAGATAGTGCAGGAGAAGACGGAAGAGATATTTAGCCTCAAGAGGGATTACATGAAGGAAAGGGGGTCTTCCTTGACAGTAAGGAAAGATAAAGAGTTTGACATTCTGAAGAGAAGAATACCAGATGTTATTAAAAAGCTGGATGATATTCTTGTTGAAAGTGAGAAATGGCCAGCGTTCAGTCAGAACACGTTGAGCTTTAAACATATGAGTGACAAATTGGATTCTCTTCTTTCAGAAAATCGTCATCTAAGAGAGTTGCTAGCTGATAAGAAGAGAGAAGTTATGTGTCTCTCGTCCCAAGTTTCAGATGCTTCAGACAAATCGTCTAAACATTTTATGGCCGAGTCGAAGCTGCTAAGAACGGTTAGGAGTCTTAAACAGGAAAAACACGATGTGTGCACTGAAAGTTTGGTGAGTGGAGATCTGTTCAAATTCCTAGTTAAAGAAGCAATCAGTCAGTTACAATGCTATAATCAAGATTTACTTTTGGAGCATGAAACTGCAAAGAAATCCTTATTCTGCTGGGAAAGTTTCGACTCTGATTCAGAATCTATCATTGCGCAAGGGCTCTGCGAGGTTGTGTTTAGAGGAGCTATGAGGGATGCCGAAGAGGAACTTGACAAGTGGCTATCAGGTTATCAGAATGAAAACGAAGAACATAGATTGTCCCTGGAGAGGAAAGTGTTCGAAAAAGAGAAAATTCTCAAGCTGATTGATGCTGAGAAAGTGGAAATGGAGCAAGAAATTTTCACATTGGTGGGAACAATCAATGAAAGGGATAGGTTGGTGCAGGAAGCAACAAATGCTTTGAATGAGGAGAGAGTGAAGTTGGAGACAGCTTCGGTAGAACTCCGTAAGTTGAGGGCTCAAACAAGCGAGCAGGGAATGAAACTGTTAAAAAGTGAAGAAAACCTTCAGATTGCAGAAAGTAAATTAGTTGAAGCTTTGAAGGAAAATGAGGTGTGCAAAGGTGAGAGCTCCCAATTGAATGAAAGGCTTGATTGTGCAATGAAAGAGCTACTTGAGGCTGCTCAAGAAAAAAAAGAGCTTCTTGCGGAGATCAAAGAAAATAGTCGTACTCTATCTTTGTATGAACAAAGAGAAAGGGAGTGCTGGGAGCAGCTTAATTCAATGACTGTAGTTATTGTTAAATTATCTGGTCAGATTTCTGATTTTGAACTCATAGCAGAAGAAACTATCAGAAGGAATTGCTTGAGGTACTGATTGCCTTATTTTTTGGAAAAAAACTTTTATGTTTGATCTTGTTATCGTTGCGGTTATGATTAATTGATCGTTCCGTTTCCTTTTCTGGCATGCATGTTTGGACTGAAATTGTCTTACCTGAGACGGTCCTCCATGCCTTGCTCTACCGATGTATTTACAATTGTAGTCCTGTGTCTTTGCAACTACGACATTGCATAAGTGACATATCTATTGTCTTTTTGAGAGTATTTCAATAAACGTCTGCACTTGATTATTGTAGTGTTGTTTTCTCTTTTCTCATTTGTATTGTATCTTCTTGTTCAGCTTGTTTGTTACTATCGGCTATGGAGACCCCTGGATCTTTTTTTTAATCTTTTTGCCAGGCTATGAGACAAATTTGGTTTCTGGTTTCAAACTTTCACCACATATGTTTTTTCCATGCTTTTTGATAATTTCTCGGGGATTTTAAGTTGAAGTTGAAGCATTAATAATTTATTCAGAAATATGCATGTGCTGAACTCTTTTGGATGATTTACCTGCTAAGTAGGCGTTGCAAGTTTCAGTTTGTCCTTTTGGACCTTGAAGCCTCATCTCTCTTGTTTTTTTGCCTCAGGAGATACTTGTTTCTAGTTTTCTGACGGAATTCTCTTCAACTGTGCTCTTTTGATCTTTTTGTAGAGTGGAAAATCTTGGTTGTCACCTGATTTCCCTTGGAGCTGAAGCTAATAATCTGAGGAAAATGGGCTCTGTGTATAAACGTAAACTTGAAAAGATGGGGTCTGACCTTCAAAAGGCTGAAGCTGAGGTATGCCAACTTAGAGAGTTTATTCTATGAGTTTTAAAGTTGTTTTAATGAACTGATGATCTTTTCTTTGAAGTGTGCAAACTTAAGAGACTTGTTCATTCTTATCTGATATCACTCTTTTTTTTTTGTTTTATGCTTGTTCGACAAGAATGATTTTGGAAGATAACAGTGCACTGGTTTTATGAAAGAGAAGACGGATTTGTTGCCTTTCTGGGATTAATCATTAAAAATGGATAACTTGCTAATGATATATTTATGTATGGATGATTCAATCGTGACAAAGTTAAAACTGCTATGTCCTGTCACCCAACTATATGGCCGCAACGTTTGAGCTCCTGGCAACTTGTCCATTTAAGTTGTATGTTTTGGTTTTACAACAAATTAATTTATAAAGAATGGAACATGGCTTGCTTAGCATTGACTACCTGTGTGATGGTGCCAACGAAAAATACATCAATCTTCTTGTGAATGGAAATCTCGCCTGTCCTGGAAATCTTACACCCTCAAGCTAAACATGTTTTTTTTCTTCTTTTTCTTTCACATTTCAGGTTGATCTTTTGGGTGACGAGGTAGATACTCTTTTGAGTCTCCTCGAAAAGATATATATAGCTCTGGATCACTATTCTCCTATACTTCGGCATTATCCTGGGGTAAGATGCTTCTCTCGTTTTCTTGCACCATCAAATGTTGCTTGCAAATTCACATTTTGACCAAGGGATGAACTCCTGCTTTCTAAATGTCCGTCTATTAATACAAACCTTTTACTTTGCCTACCTACTTATCTGTTGAAGTTTTGATGGTTTGGCATTTATGGCAGATAATTGAAATTCTGAAGCTTGTCAGAAGAGAATTGAGTGGGGATGCTGTTAAACAGGTGCAACATGCTCGTTGATGAGGTAATCTTACTGTTTTAGCAAGCATGATAAATCCTGAACTATTGAATGCGCAAGACTGAAAGGTGTTGAATTATTGGAATATGATATTGTAAACTTGCTTTGAGCAAGGATCCTGTACCATTCTATAGTTTATATGTGGGCTATTAATTGTTATCTTCTGAAATGCTCTCACTCTGACAAGAGATCACTAATTAAGTCATTTTCAAGCTTGGCAGCACTTCTGGCCAGTTGATTTCGAAGAGGGCATCATGTAGAACCAGTTTCGTGCTTGCAATATGGCCGAAGACGCGCCTAGTGAGCTAAATAGAGGTCGATGGGATGTTCCTTGTTTCCCACGTTTCCTTTCACGCAAAAAGGGGTCGAAATGATCTTTGAATGGGATGCCAATTACAGCAGGAGGGCCAATTTTCATGTATAGTAGGGGCTTTTCAGACATGGGATTTTTTATTTCAAGACATGCTCTTGCATGTTGTGTACGGTAAATTTTGACATAGCCAGGGTAATTAGGTCAGGTTTTGGAGCAATACAAGCGACATACTTACAGGAGAAAGCAGCTTTTAGTCTTTTGTAGTTTGCTGTTGGGTAGCTTTATTTTTTTTTCCACTACAGAACTAGCTTGTGATGTACAGTTCTGAAAACTTGGCATCAAATTGTTTATTTATCTATGATTAGAGTCGCCATCTGGGTTCTCACTGCCTGATGCAACTTTCAATTTGAATCGAAAGGGCCTATCGACTGGTCGATATGACCACGGATATCTGGCTTTTGCTAAAAACGCAAGCAGCCTTTCTGATATGACACTTAGCGAAATCGGATATGTTCACAACGAATACCTGGCAAGAGGGTGAATGTGAGAATTTCACGGCACAAATTATGAGCTAATCTGGAACTGATTTAAAGACCGGAATACAAACAATGCCTATCAGACAGAAGCTGTTACTTTCCATAAGAGGGATGCATTGTTTTCTTTCTGCTTGTGTATGATGTTGTGTCTCCCATGACAAGAATCAAGCATAAACTAGTACCAAAAACAGAATGGACCAGAAAAATCACAATCTTTGGCTGAACTATTTAGGTACTACACTTTGGACTGTACAGTTGAACACACAAGATCACTCCTATCAGCTATGATTCTTCTCATTCGAATCTTTCACGCAGAAGTTCTGGGCCAGCAATGCTGCACCGACAGCAGGTTCAACCTAAGAGCAGCAAAAATACGACAATCATAAAAAACCTCCAAACCAATGCAGCATCTTCATCGAGGGATGAGGGATCTTGAATGACACTAACCTGTGGTCTAACTGGATAGGCACCTGAGAAGTGCTCTTGAATGCATTTGATCACTTCTTTTCCTATGTCCCACTTCTTATTGGCTCCAAGCACTCCACCAACCATCACGACTGGGAAACGACCTTTCCCGTCTGCAATAAAAAGAGACCTACCCTGTCAAAGAATGCAAGAAGCTAACATGCGTGCAATGATGTGTGTTACTGGAAAGTGAGGTACCTTCTCTGCACAAATTAAGTCGTCGAGCAACGGCTTTAACACTGTCAGCCAGTTCCTGGACTGCATGCACTAAGATATCAATTGCTACTTGATCACAGGCTTCTGCACAGGACACAACTACCGGGACAAGTGCAGCTATTCGTGCCCAGGATGGATCTGCATAAGTCCATCTACAAATCCAAGTAAGATATCATTATATATGCATAATATACCACATCATATTGCAAGAACTGGATCTCCCCAAGTACTGAATGGAGTAAAAGGAGCGTCGACCATAACAGTTTCACGGATGTACACTCATTCAGTGGCATCTAACCAACTTCGGCATGTTTGGCCAAGTTAAGCTCCTAGAACCATTTGCTTCGAAGATCAATAGAGGAGCATCGACTATAACAGTTTAGGGTTCAGGAGTCAAACAACTAAGCTGGATAAGCACAGCAAGAGTTGGTGGAAGAAGGAAGCAAACATAGAGGCGCACTAAAATTTCACGAAAAAAATGGCTTATTCAAATTTCAAAGCAAAATGGAGAAATATAACCAATAGCATTGAAAGAGGTACCCTATAAGTTCATCAGGAGAATCAAGACCCAGTTCCTCTAAAATCTTGCAAGTGAGCAGCGTCTCAGAACCACGACCATCATGCGCCCTTATCACGGCAGTTAATGCTTGAGCAGCAATTCCATAGCCACTGAACATATCATGTACAATTGGTCAATTTTCTACCTCTTACATTGTTCACTTATATGAGAAGCTATCCTCACAAGAGACTATTGGGAATTGATCACAACGAATTGAACTGCATACCTCCCCCAGTCACCTAAAACAGGCCCTGCACCAGAAGCCCGGGCTTCTTTCCCATCTTCCGAAACTCCATAAGAAATGCATCCTGTGCCAGCAATCAGAACACAACCATGCAGCTTTCCCATGGTCCCACTTGCAAGAGCAGCAACAGCATCATTTTGGACATACAGCTTCACATTACTAGGGAAAATGTCCCTGAGAAAGTCAGAACCTCCCTTGTTAGAGCTACATTTCGAGTAATTGTAAACGGACACAAACAAATGACAATTAAAACTCGAGGTATATGTAGAAAGAAAAGCTGTTGCATAGTTTTGGTATGCTGAACCTAAGCCAATTTAAAATCCTCTCCTGATCGGTAGGGTGGTTCACACCAGAAATTCCTAAGCAAACTGCACGAACAGCAGATCTATTGCAGCCTGCTTTCAATAATGCTTCTTCCATAACTTCTTCCAATGTATCCCAGGCAGCACTTTCTGTGAGTTATCAGGAGAAAAAAATTGATAAATGGTCCTGGAACTGTCAATTATTCAGCACGGTGAAAATTGGATAATGAACCACAATATCATTGACACCAAAATGCCCACAGAAAAAGCGGGGAACCATGCTTCCTAGACCATTTACTTCCTATTGCAATCAACACAAGCAAAAATACCACAACATACAAATGTTCCTCTCTCCGATGTGTTTCTTGAAGTACCTCAGGATCGAACATGCCTCTCATCGCTAATCTATGCATTCTCATGCTTAAACTACTACTAAGTAAGAGTGAAAAAAGTGGAAGAGCCATGAACACAAACTAAATGCTGCTCTAGAACCTCCAACAAAAAAGAAATCTCCTTGCATCAACCCAGAAACTGAACCATAGTTGATCAACACACTGTGAAACCGAAAGAACCAATTGATGGTTAGCCGACAAGGGGTCCGGATTTGAACCAGCACAAACACACAAATTCAGCTTCTGGGTCTACCACTAAAATACATGCTTCTCCTGAACTTGCATACTTCAACAACAAACATCCTCAAAAAGCTAAAGCTCCCAACTTTCCACACCACACACACCCAAACCAGAAAAAGATTGAAACTTTACCATGATCACTACTTTTTTTTACTGAAAGTCATGATGTTCCTCGCCCTTTGCATATGGTCAGACACAACTAAATGTTTCTTGTCAACAAGAAAATGTGACATGAATGGAAGTGCAATGTGTGACTTCCAACTCTGGACTCTATACACCGAGGTTTCGACTGTCTCCATTGAAAGTAATTTACAGGACAATGAGGAGAACTAACAGGACATCACACAAGAAGTGAAAAAATATTTGCAGTGGAAGGCAATCAGTTCCTCAAATGAGTTTCTTGAAGTACCTTGGGATCTAACATACCTCTCATCACTATTCTACAAATTCCTATGCTCAGACTACTACTAACGTGAAAAAAGTACAAGTTCCATGAACACAAACTAAATGGTGCTCTAGGACTTCCAACAAACAAGGAATCCTTACTTTCAACCCATAAACTGAACAATATTTGATCAACACTGCTAAAACAAAAATCACCAATTGATGGTTAGCCGGTAAGGGGTTCGGGTTTGAACCAGCACAAACACACAAGAACCCCAAATTCAACTTCTGGGTCTGCCACTAAAATACCAATTCACTCCAGGACAGCCAAATTCAACAACAACCAACATCCCCAAAAAGCCAAAGCTCCCAACTTTGCACAAAACACACACGCAATCAAGCACAAGACTGAAACTCTACCATGATCACTACTTTTTTTTTTACTGAAAATTTCTACACCACAATTGAACAATTCATCAACACCATCTACCGTTAGGTCGAATGCTCTTTAATTACCATGATCACTACTAACCCAAAGCACTCCCGAACTGCCAAATTCAACAACAATCAACATCCCCTAAAACATAAAGCTCCCAACTTCGCACCACAGGCACCCAAACAAGAAAAAGGCCGAAACTTTACCAAGATCACTACATTTTTAACTGAAATGTAAGAAACTTTTACACCATGATCGAACCCCGGAACTCCGTCAATTCGTGAGCACCTTGTACCGTTAGACCAAAAGGAAAGAAAACGCAAAAACTCAATTACCTCCAACGCTGTTGTGATTGGAGCAACCCGAAACGGAACGAGAGAGGATCGGAAGCGAATTCACATGAACAAGGGAGCCCTCCTCATCCTCCTCTGCCACGTCAGTAGGCAACGAGAAGGGCATACAAACGCAGACGGTGGAGGTGGTCCCACCATCCACACCCAATACGACACCGCCGCCACCGTGATCTGGGTGGGACCCATTAGCCACATTCACACGAAGATCATCGTCATCACCCCCTCCATGGTTTTGGCCTAGACTCTTCATTAAGACAAGCCCTTTTCTTACACACTGTCTGAGTGGGAAAGGGGGTCTCTTTCTCTGTTCCCTTTGGTGGGTTTTGGAGGTAGTGAGTGATTGGTGGGAACTGGGTGCGAGGTTGGAAAAGGGACGGCCGTTTTAACGACCCTCTCCTCTATTCTAATGATGTTCCAAGTCAAGGGGGGAGAAGGAGATTATGGAAGTATACTTTTGTCCGGAGGTTGCTGGCTCTCAGTTATTGGATTTTCCCCTTTTTGGCTTTTTTTGTCATGTTTTTTATTTGTAACGATTCTGTCTCGAATTTTTTTCCATTAATCTATAACAATTTTTAGTTGTTTACTAATTGTGATCCGAGTATTTTATACTAATCTAAATTTGAATCAATATAGCTTTTAAAGACAACAAAGAATTCACAAGTATTCAACGATTGCATTTTTCGTGAACCGAACTCGAATTTTTATAGTTTAGATATAACAACTTTTACTAGTTTTGATTTGAGTATTTATACGAATCTAAATTCAAATCAATAGAATTTATAAATATGTTAAGATCTCAAAAAATATTTAACGTCATTGCATTTTTAAATATTTTAATCTGACATATTTTGATTAATTTATAATTTTGATCCCAAGTATTTTAGGGAGACTCATTATATTGTTAATGCTTCATGTTTTTAGTAGAAATTGTAAATGTTTTATAACAACCATGTTGGTGCTGTTACTAAACGATAAACATGTGGAAACAAAAAAGATAATAAAATATTTTGACACTTTTTTCTAGGATAGTAATTCAGTTTTTTGGATTTATATTTTGGAATGGCATAATAAGGTTGCACGGTTTTGAATTGAATATTAGTGTAGTTTTCTTATTTGTCAAGTTTATAATTTGATTTGTTTTGTCTATAATTGGATAGGAAAGAGAGAACGCACAGATTCTGGAATTATGATAATACAATTATGAAGAATAAGATTAGGACAAAATAATTAACAACCAAAATTCAACTATGTAACAAATGCTAACTCAAATTTGGGTCATGTACTGCATATTGAAATTCAATAATTGGGTTGAATTTGATACATAGAGCAATTATTTTAAATTTTACGAAAAAAGTGTGCTAGTATTTTGAGCATATCAACATTAATATGCTTTGTATGTCAATATTGACATGTATAATTTTTTTTTCTAGGTCAGATATTTTTGTTTGTCATGAAAAGTTTTTTAAACTCTTTTTCTTTTCTCTTCCGCGATTCTGGGATTCAAGGGTAGAGCGATTGCAACGACGAAAGCATTTTTCGGGGGGGCGAAGGAAGCTGAGGTCACGGATGCCGACAAGATGCGAGTTCTCATTGCTGATTGCAACAGAGGATAGCAAGAGAAAGGAAGGGGAGTCATAGGAGGTGGTGGCACGGCTTCTCCGTCCAACGGAGATGGTGGCAAAAAGTCTACTAGCTTATTCTCTCTCAAATCCAATGTCAACCTCTCTCTATCTTACTCTCTTCTCTGAGATCTATTATCAGATCCCTCTCTCTCTCTCTTGCACATGCCAATGTTGATTACAAGACATGCTAATATGATAAAAAAATATTTCAATGTTGAAGAACAAAATATGTCAACGTAGTCCACTATTCATTATGTACCATTTGGAATTGGATTTCACTCCGGGGCTAATCCAGCCCTTTCGGTAACAAAGAGTGTACATATGCAATTTAGTCAACAAAAATGACATTTTGAATGTAGTTCACTTATTAGATGGAACCCAAATTTGGCATTGTTATGAAAATTTAAGTCACTAGAATAAAATAGCTACAGAAAGGATAGATTGGGTCCAGATTAAGTGTTCTTGAGTGTGTGGCAAGGAAAATGTCCTTGTTGTCATACTCTAACCCCCTTGCACACGCCGAGGGGGGTTCATAAACTTGGACTGGCGGCTGCTAGGCCCTCTGTGTTGACTTTTTTAGTTTAATTTTGGCTCTTATTTTGTACTCTTAATTCGACCTACATAAGTTTTTTTTATCCAAAGTATTGTCTATTATACAAAGACATGTTACCTAAGATTGTATATGCCTTTGTGACTTGTATCTATCAATAAAAGTTCTCCTTTCTCATTATGGATGTAAGCATTAGGTCAAACTATGTTATATCTTATATCTATGTTCTTTGTGCGATCTTGTTCTCGTATTGGTGAATTTTCTAACAACTAGAACCCGAATTTTTGGTTAAAGGATGGTGGACAAAGTCACAAAGTTGGTTCTTATGAAGTTTGATAGTTTGTTGAATTTTGGGTTACAGCAAAGCCGTATCAAGAATGTACTATGTAATAAGTTATGGTCATCATGCTCTTAGAGAAAAAAATCCAAGACGATGGAGAATAGAGAGTAAAAGATGATGGAGGCCAAGACATTGATGAAAATTTATTTGTACTTGGCAGATGAAGTGATGTATCACATAATGGATAAGGAGTCACTAGCTGATGAGTAGAAGAAATTGGAGGCAAGGTACTTGTCTGAATATGCTTTATCTTCAGCAACAATTATACAAGTTCAAGATGAAAGAGCTCGTATTTAAGCAACATACTAATAATTTTAGTCAACTTGTGAACCACTTGAGGAAGCTTGATATGAAGTTTGTCCAAGAAGAACTCGGGATCATGAGGAGGATCAATATCTATGAATATGACCTCATATTTGGATAAATTAGATGACTATCTTTCTATTTTACTAAGTCTAAAGTATATGAATTCCTTGATTTTAGATAGAGCTTGTTCCTTTTACTTGAAATCTGAATCAAGATGTAGGATAATGTCGAGATAAAATTGTGTGAAATCAGGCATTGTACAAAGTTGGAGAGAAATTTGTTCTTACTAGGAGCATTAGATTATAGTATGTACAACTATAATATTATAGGTGGTATAATCGAGATGGAGAAGGATGCTATGGTGATGATGAGGGGTGAAAAAGATGCTAGAAATATCTACAGGTTAGTGGGTGTATTATTGTAGGTGAAGTCACGTCTTTGTATTTTGATAAAAGGGAGAAGAGCTCAAGTCATGTGAGGTTGATTTGTATGAAGGAGCAAAAATACGACATGAATGGTTTGAGTAGAATTGAGATTTATATAGATATGTATAGTAAGCTACGACTGCTTTGTAGATGCATGGTTGATAAAAGAGATGTGCATATCAAATGTGTTGGATAAGTTTAGTATTGAGCATGCAAGGCTATTAGTAACATAACATATGAATTGGATATCTCACTCAATATCAAACAATAGGTTTGAAACATGTTGAAGATTCTACTAAGTAGAACAAAAAGTTGTATATTGTATATTATGGCCAGTAGCAAAGATTTAAGGCAAGATAGTCTACTAGAGAGCAATTCAAGATTGTAAAACATGAGACTGGTTAGATAATAGAAATTACGTCTATTGGTAACAAGGTTACTACTACAGGTAAATTTTTTAGTTCGAGTTCAATAGAGATTAGAAAGAATAGGCCTAACAAACTCAAGAGCTTGAGCTTGGGAGATGGCTCCAAGTGATTGAACTAAAAGAGATGAGAAAATTGAGATAGTCTATAGAATCGATCTTTTTTAAAAGATCTCATGGTTCTTCATGAGGTAGTGCTTTGTCAAGGTAGAGTTTGTTAAAATTTGTGTGGAACTTTATAGTTGTTCGAAAGTGAAAATTTCACGATAAGATAGAGATTATTGAGTGTGTGGCAAGGAAAATGCTCTTGTTGACATACACCAACCCCCTTGCATACGCATGAGGGTCAAAGCTTGGGCTGACAGCCACCAGCCTATTGGTGGTTGCCACTCCCTGTTGGTTGGCTTTTTTGATTTAGTTTTGACTTTTATTATGTACTCCTAATTTGACCTAAATAGTTTTTTTGGATCCCAAGTGTTGTCTATTATACAAAATTATGTTATCTAGGTTCTGTATGGTTTTATGATTCATATCTATCAATAAATTTTTTTTTCTTTCTCACTGTGGACATATAATTAGGTAGAACTATGTTGTATCTTATCTCTGTGTTCTTTACATGATCTTTTTTCCCTATTGGTGAATTTTCTAACAAAGGCTCAATTCCCAAATAGTACAAAATAAATAACGGACTGAGTTGGCATGTTCTATTTTTCAACATTGGCATATTTTGTCTATCATATTGACATGTGTAAACTTTTTTGTGAATTTTTTTAAATGAAAAAATATGAGACCATAAAATGAATGGTCATATTGACACATTTTATTCTTCAATTTTGGCATATTTTGTATGTCATATTGACATATTTTGTATATCAAAAATGACATATCCATTTTAATTTTTATGTATTTTCATGTAAGTTTTTGCATTTTTGTAATAAAAAAATTATACATGTTGATACTATACAATAAATAATGATAATAATATTTTAATCAAATCTACTCAACTCTATCAAACTATACTATTAATAACAATAAATAATTAAATATATACTCTCGATAAGATTCCTACTACAAGCTAAAACCTCTCTAGACATAACCACAGCTAAAAAATTATATCCGTTGGTAATAATTAATTAATATATTTGCACGTAGCAATACAAGATAATTTTTGTAGATCTTTAAAGCGTAGCCAAAACGAGAGTTAGGGCACCAGCGACGAAGCTCAAGACGATGGAATGGATATCAGAATCGAGAAACGAAGCTAGAGCGACGACTGACTTAGTTTCGTGAGCCCTGAGGACGAGAAACAGGATGGTCGTAATGGAGAGTAGAACGAAAACCTTGGATGAGCTCATTTTGATCTTTTTAAGAGTCTTGGCAAAAGAACAAAAGAGATAAAGACTTTTGGAGATCTAACTATACATTGGGATGACAATGGGTAAGGTAAGGTATTGATAATATCCAACCCATATCATAGGTTTTTAGTTGGATCCATACCCTACCCACGACGCTATGAATATCTTTTAGAAAGACTCAAACCCAGATCCTAGGGTCTAATCAAAGATCCATGTCATATCCATAGACCTACTACTTTATATCAAATTTGTTAATTTTTAATTTAATCTATATAAAAATTAAGAAAAAATTAAAGTCTATTGTAATTAAAAAATATCAAACTAAACTTAAATCAAATAGTAATATTTAAACTAACTATATAAACATGATTAAAAAGTTATCAATAAATTAATAAATGATAAATATAAAGTTCAAAAATAAAATAATTTCTTACTAACTTTTCATGTGACTTCGGAATAAGTTTTTGTTGTAATTCTCTTCTTACTCTCTTCTTACTCATGTAATTTAATTCTTCTCGATTACTTCTATATCTGAATATCAAATTTAAATTACTTAGTTAGTTATTTAAAATTTAATATTTTAATAAAAAAATTAAAATTATATATACCTAAAATTTCACTATCGACATCATCAATAACCGAAGCATATTTCACACTATTTGCACATTCTAATGAGTCTGTTGAGTAAAATAAGATATCAAACTTAAGCACATTATTTTAAATCACAAATTTGATAAATATATAATTTTCAAATTATTTTTTGATTAAGCATTAGGATTTTTTTGGTTAGTCATTAGTGTTGTCTAATTGTGCATTAGAATTTTTAGTTAATTTATATATGTGTAATAATTATTTTTATAATAAAGTAACTAAGGTTTAAGTAGTATCTACCTAATGGATATATGGGTAGGGTCTAACTAATGGGGTCTATGGGTAGAGTCTGGGTCTGAATTTATATCGACCAAATCCAGACCCAGACCCTATTAAAATTAATATACACAAACTGTACATGTCAATATAGGGTAATGGTCTGACCCATAGTGTATGGATCTTTTTGCCATCCCTAACTGTACATGTCAATATTGACATATTCAAAATATCAATATTAAAGAATAAAATATGCCTGCACGATTCATATTTTAATTTTGTACAATTCATATTTTAATTTTGTACAGTTTAGAATACTTTTTCTTCGTATCTAATTCATCCCCGTTTTCTGTTATTTTTATTTTGCTTTATACTTCAAGTATTCGACAAATTGACTAATCTAATAAAAAATAAAAAAATTTAAACAAAAATTGCAAACATATATTTTTACAATATTATTCATTGTTTTAGGTTGGGTTCATGAGAAAGTAGTAGGAGGTTGCCATTTGTCAGTGTCGTCCTTGTTAGGTTGGGTATAATATGTTAATTATATGTGACAAAAGATGCCCCGTGGACTCTCTGTGTATTGGTTTACTTTGTTAACTTACTAAGTTCTGGCTCTTTCTACAACAACTTTAAAATTAAATAACGATCATAAAAAATGTAAAATTCTTTTAACATGTATAATTTCATATAATAATTATTATGATTTCATCTTTTTCTGATTTATGATGTACAAGTTTTGTTTTTTATTTTCCAATTTTTTTATATAAAATATCAGTAATCCAAATATTATGATCACCAGGAAATTACTCTGAGAGCGGTTCTTTTATAAAGACGTCGATGCCGTCATAATTTTTGCCAAAAAATAGTGTTGTTGTCGCCCATTGTCTGGGAATTGAGTTTATGGCTACTGGCATATTATCTTAAAAAGGTAACGTTGAAACTACATTATTTTCTATTTTATATAAGTTGCGTTTTTAAGTAATGATTGGTAAATAACACTTTGGAATGATTGTCTTTTTCCATAGACATAACATGTGAGGAATAATGGATGCCTAGTGTTTTTATAAGTAATTTTTTATTGAGAGCAAATCTTAACTTTCAATAGCTCACAAAGACTAACGGTCATAGTTCTTCGGTCCGTTATGAGCCCCTCCTTTGGAACTTATTTTTTTTATACAAATATTTATTAAATCAGCTAAGCTAAATTTAAGGTGGGTAAAATTCTTAAATGATGATAAAAATCTCACAATAAATATTTTTTATTGTTAAATTTTAAATAATTTATAATCGATCTGTGTTGATTCCTTTTGATATGTATATAACCTCAACCTCCGTGACGCGCCTAAGGGTTGAATGGATCATTGAAGACTTGAAGTTGAGATCATCATCGAGGGGCAACCCACAATAAAGTTGTAAGGCGTAATCTAGGGTTCTAGAATTTTTTTTTTATCATGATGATGATGATATGATTTTGTCTAGTGTATTCTAGGAGATTACTGTAAAAAAATATATAAAGACAACATAATAGTAAGTACAATTTCTTGTTATTTAGAGATATATACTTTTTTATGGTTATACATATATACTCTTTGATAAATACAATTGTACTCATAGAAAACTTGGAGATTTCTCATCAACCAAAGATCTCCGATACTACCAATATGGACTTCTAATTTAAGTCCAGTTTCAGACCTTCACATATAGAAGAAGGACCCAAGTCACTGAGCCTTAGTCGAAATGGCCCGGGCCTTAGATTTTCTCCTGGGCCTTTTTCACACCCCGATGTATGGACCAGGACACAAAAAAAAAATATAATATATAATATATGATATACATATATAATTGATGAAAATGAACGATTAATTTTTTTTGACAGAAGTGTCAATTCGTATGAAACTTTACTTCTGAAAAAGGGCAATAAATATTATGGTAGACTCGTCGCGGATAATACGGTTGCCAAACATTTTACACATCTTTAATTATTTCTTAATCTTTTTCTTTTGAGAAAGAATTATTTCTCGATCTTAAGCATAAATTTGCTGACAGGTACTCACTACGACATTTATTACATGAAAGTTTGAGATAAGAGAAACACAAGACAGAATGAATTGAAGTCTCTAAAAGAAGTAGGCATTTTGGATATCATCCCTTTCAAGCTGAGCAAGTAGGCATATTAGAGGGAGGGGGTCGGATGCTAGTAGCCGTCGAGTTGCCGTTCCTTACGATCAAAACCGTCGCCATACCCCACAGCGCGTGCTTGTCGAAGTGGCAGTGGATGAACCATACTCCTACAGAATCAACAAACTCCAAATTTAGTGTCCAAATCTCGAGTTCGTGTCATTGATAACACAAAAATGTTAGATATTTGTTTGATGCTGGGGCTTACCAGGATTATTTGCAACGAATCTGATAGCGACCCACCCGTTCTTGGGCACTCCGATGGTATTAATGAGAGGTGGATCATTAAGGTTGTAGTTTTGGGGATCGGTGGCGTTGTTCCAGTTGCCGGTTCCTTTTCCGACAAGGTAGTAGCTGAAGCCGTGGATGTGCATGGGGTGGTTCTCTGCGGATAGCAAACTGGTCCCTTGGAACACTATTTCCACACGGTCCATGTAATTCAACACCTTCACCTTCGTCCCGTACGTTGTGTCGACGTCCATGGAGCCTCCGGTGTAGTTGAAAGCGTTCAATGGGTTGCTGGGGAAGTCTGAATCGTACACACCGTTCAAGTTGCTGCAGAAAACGAATTCAACATCTACTTGGTTAGCTTGAAGTACAACATATATTTATATTAAAGCAGGTATCGAATGGAATAGAAAGATCGTGACCATCATCAATGGGCAACTCGTGAGGCGGTAATAAAACGATAATTGCCATAAGAAACCTAGGAGGATATGTTTTACCTTAATGCGTATGCTTCTATAATGAAATCTTCTCTAGCGAACATGAGAGACAAGTATATATAGGTAATGTAATTAATAGCAAGTAATACTACTTGTTATTTTAGCAAAATTTTTTGGTAAATACAATTCTAATTTATTAAAAAAAATACAACGATCAAATTTTCTAAATATTAGAGATATCATGTCGCTAGTTTAATAAGTCTTGAAATGTTATCAACATACGAATTAATTCTGTGACAAATCTCACACAACTCTCATGTCATGAAATTAGTAAAGTCAACATCCGTACTGCAAACTGAACACGATGTTGAGATGTGACGAGTTAGATTATACGTATTAACAATTCACCCTGAATATGTATATGCATGATGTATAATTAGGTAATAGAGAACGTGACTCACTTGTAATAAGCCTGGAGGATGCTAACATTCTGAGCTTGGAAGCTCACATTGTTCAAGCTCGCACCAATGGCGACGTAAGACCCAACGCCACAATTCGCTTCATCGCAACTCAGAAAGTTAACCGCGATCGCAATGACAAGATGCTGGTCGATCTTCCTGGGGAGGTCAAACGGGTGGCCGTAGCTATCCAAGCTCCTAATCTGGCTCGTAAAGTTGGCGGCCGCCGTGTCATTGGCAGTATCCGGTAGGGTCGGGAGGGGCATATTGGACGGGCGAGTGGCGCCTACGTAACGGAGTATGGCCGTGGTGGTGGTGTTGCTGAAGGGGACGTTGGCGCCACCGTCGGAGAATGGGGCGGCCGCCATGTAGTAGTAGCTCGGAGTTTGGTTGGCCCTGACGAGGACGTCCATTGTTTGGCCCGGCGTGATCATTATGTAGTTTGTGGTGAAGGGTTTCACGTAGGCGGCGTCTTGTCCGATCACGGTTAGGGTGTGGTTGGCGATCCCGAAGAACATTTCGTCGTTTAACACAGCGTTGATTATTCGCAGCATGTAGGTTTTGCCGAAGGTGACGTTCATGGGGAATGTGGAATCTGTAAGAGAGAGTTGATGATGGTCAAATCCAACAAGCTAACACATTTGAATTTTTGTGAAATTTTTCTAGCAAATATTTAGTATTGGTATTTTCTCAAAAGGTTGAATTCGATAATTTTTGTTAAACTTGAACAACTTCAATGTTATTAAATTTAAACATTTTCGACATCAATAAACATTCAAATCAACTATTAAGTGAGCTGAATAAGCTTAATTAAAAAATCTTGAGACAGGAATATTGTGATCTTAGATACTTGCTTAGAGATCAATAAACATTTGATTTAAAATAGAACAACTTCATTGTCATTTGATTTAAGAGCATTTTGGAAATGATAAGAATTTTGATTACTAAGAAATCTTGAAACTAACTATGAAATTTTATATATTTGTTAAGAGATATTTATCATTTTTAAATGTCTTACTCATTTAGTAGTTGTATTATTTATTCGGGTGAATGTCTAAATATTTAATGAGATAGACCGGAAGAGTCTTATCCGTTTTTCAAGAGCACTATGTTGCCTACTCAGAAGAATCCGGGAGGTTTTAAACATCCCACTAACATGAACTAATGAGTAATAACTGTCTTATGAGTCACTACATGATTATCTTTATAATGACTGAAATTATAATTTTAAACAAATTCTTCCATATTAGAAAATGGTTATCTAGAACAATAATTAACATAAAGAATATATATTTATTGTTTTAAATACTTACCGTTGGAGCATTGATAGAGGTCGCCGGGTTGGCCGTTAATGGTGAAGCCGTTGGAGGCCGTGTTAAGATCGGTACCGTTTTGGAGATTTCCTAACGCTATTTGCCTTGGGTCTGAATTAAACCAAGATGCTGCCAAATGAAACAAATTAGTTGGTACCATTTAAATCATAAGATAAAGTATCAAACTGGAATAAAGTATTCTCGATATTATCTTGTACTACATATCAATATGCCAAAAATGTAACGAGGAAGGCACTCTCTCGTAGCACACAAAATGTAACCAGTGGGTGACAGGAAGATGTAACCGAAATAGTATCAATAACTTATCAAAAAATAATTTGACCTACCAAAAAAAATCAAAAAATATATTTGTGATTCTTATCAATATCTTACACTTACAAAAAAATATGCCAAAAATGTAACAGCAAATGATGCTAAATTATTGTGATTCTCGATCATGAAATTTTTTATGTGCATGCATGTTTATTGTTTTATTTGGTAATACTACATGTAATTTAAATTTTACGACACTGGCTACTTTAAATTGGAGTTAGATATATACCAATTATAATAGTTTGCTGGGCATAAGGATTGCTCAGTTTGTGGAAAGTCCCATTGTCGGGCAGAATAACAATGGCGCCGTGTACAGTGGCACGAGTCCAGTCATTGTGAGCGTGCCACCAGAGTGTGCCTTCTTCGGTGCTAAGAATAACCTGATATGTAAAGTTGGTTCCAGGCTGGATTGGACATTGTGTTATATTTTCAGGGCCATCTGACCATGGATTTCTTGGCTGTTTCACTCCATGCCTGTTACAATCAAATAAGAAATATAATATTAGACACTCACCTTATCAGCTATTTAGGTTTAAACTCCGTAGTTTTTTTTTCAAAGATGACAGCTTTTTTCTAACAATATTTAGCATTTTTGTGTTACTAATTGACTCGAAACGGATCCTCTCAATTAATCAAGTTAATTGGGGTAATAAAGAGGTTAATCATTCATACCAATGAATTGTGACACCGTAGGTTCCTTGATTGTGGACATTGACAAAGAAAGTGTCTCCTTTGCGCACTGTTATTGTAGGCCCTGGAAAGCTGTTGTTCACCGTGAGCATACTCTTGGTGGTGCACATCCTAGTAAAATTCGATTCTTGCAGCTGCAATTCGTAATTTTCCACCCGCCATGTACAAGTTTGTGAGTTCGATATGTTATATACCAATTAATAAAATATTGTGCTTGAAATAAATTTCAGAAATGTGCTCAGGGAGAAGAATTTCATTAGTTAAGTGATCCACAATCTTCTCCCAGTTCCTAACTATTTTATATAGATATTTTTTGCGTCAATATCCTAGCTTTATAAAATGCACAGTGTTTGATCAATTAAAAACACAAGAATGATAATTTTAAAATTATATTAATATCAAATTTGAATTAACTAAATTCATAAATATCTGAACCAAATTTTACTTTTTAAGTAAATTAGACGGGAGGATTCCACCTAAAAAATGGTGGGAAGAAAAAAGCGAACACGTTACTTAAGACAGCAATTAATCTTTTGACTTTGATTTTTCTTTGGGTAGTACTTTGGCCTTTATAATTTACCAGCTAGACAGGCGTACTAGTCAACCAAGAATAGAATTTTCGAGGTCGCTGGGCCCTCACATGAAAAGACCCAACCCACGTTTTGTGGATCATCTACTTGTAATAAACAAAGATTTTATATAAATGACTCCGATCCGAAAGTTATATTTTCTTCAACTAGGTGAACCGACTATTCAAATTTAGTGCTGAATATATTCTAGGACAAGCAGAGATATTTTTGCAAAAATTTAAAAATTATAAGATCAAAATAAATAAACTCACACGATATGTCACATAAAAAAATTGTCAATATCGCTAAAGAACATCAAAACACATATTTTAATTTTTAAAAAAGAATCAAAATATTACGAAATCAAAATAAAAATTACAAAATTCTATTATGGCACAAGTAAAAAAAAATACACATATTATTATTACATGTCAAAAATATTGATATTGTATTGTCAATATCACAAAAAATATCAATAAAATACATCCAAATTTCTTACAATGCGAATTAATTTGAAATGTCAAGTTGTTGGCCAGACTGTATTTTCTAAAAACAGGAAATAAATCATGAGTGGTCCATAAAATTTATTAGCTAGATATGGTCTTTTTCATCTATATCTGCGAATAATTTTTTTTGTAGACAATGCACTTGTAATTTTGTTTGTCGGCACTTAATGGATAAAACTCATAATTTTAATAATCTCACTTTTGACAAGTCAACGTAGACGAAGACTGCTAAGATATTTATTTATGTATGAGCCACCGAGGAGTCTATAAGTTTTCTTATCAAAACAGTATAACTTTTAGATTTTATGTGGCAGACAACAGATATTGTCACCACAGATATTGTCAAAATCGAAATTAACTAATATCATTACCAGTTTTGTTCCTGATTAGGTGCTAATAGACAGATATTCAAAAGTTTGGTCTACACATATATCCTTAAGGAGACGAAAATGTCACAAAATATAAAAATATAAATGTTAAAATGATTTTCCCATATTTTAACATCAATATATAAAGCGACCAGACGACTAGTTAGTTAATCAATCAGTCCCATGAACAAGCGTTAATTATTTTTAGATCATTTGACATAGAGCTACAAAGCATGACCTCCATTTTTTATTTTAAAAGTAATGATGAGAGTAACTTTAGAACATGAGATCAGTGATACATAAAAAAGAACAATAGAAAATATAAATAAAATTTTACGTCTAAGCACAGTTATTGAAGAGTTGGAGAATCACGACTTACTAAAAATTACAAAAAAAATCCGGAACTTTCATTTTTTTATGGATAAGATATATTATTACTTCAGAACCGTCAAGAAAAATACATTAAGGTTATTTGAGAGAGCAACCATGTCTATTAAAAAGGTACAAAACGTGTGCGGATACGTCATAATTGGTATCACGAACTTCCTCATAGATACAATTAAGCAATATTAATTATATGATAAATTACAAATAATGATTTGGGAGTACAGGGAGGCAAATGAAAGGGTAAAGTTTTTCCTTATAATGTTAAAATGTACTAATTTTTGTTGACACTAATTGTCTCAACGGAGAATTTAATGTTCATAGTTTTGGGAACAAATATGTCAGAAGGAGTGAAAATATGTTGACAAGTAATTTTTAAATGTGAAAGCATCTATAGGGACTAGGTTACATCCAAAACAAGGAAACTATAATTTGATAGATAATGTGAAATTATTCAAACAAGTATTTACTAGTATCATATTTTAAGGGTTTCAAATCAAATAATTTTTTTGGTTAAGCATCACCAAATTCTTATTGATAATTATAAAACACACACATATAAGAATGAACCAGCTAGGAAATGAATGAGGGAAGGAGGAAATCGAACTTACAAAAAAATCATAGTAGTGAACGTCTCCTCTGGCTAAGTTGGTCCCACCCAATAGAATTAACCCAAAAAAGGCCAACATCAAACTTGGTTTCAACATTGAACCCATACTTCTTCGCTATGGTTTGGCTTTATAAAAGATATACAAATGCAATATCTTTTGATACTTGTGTGTGTTCTCAGGTTGCCCTGTATCTTTTGTGAGGTGTATTGCCTTGCATTTGGAGGCTACTTATAGAAAGAAGTAAGATGTTGAATTTTCTTTGCCGTGTCGGATAGGTTAGGTTAGGAATGGATAGCATTTTTCTCCGTAACTAGATATTTTAGTCAAAGATTAACTAAAGAGAATATTGTTGTTTAAATTTAATCAAGAAGTATCAAGTTTTAGTCAATGAAAATATATTATTGATAATTATTTTTTAGAAAATTTTACTATTTTAAAAAGTTGAATAAAAATTAAGAATATTGAACATGTTTAATTTGATCAATAGATAAAAGATTGCATAGTATGTCAAAAATTGTTGATTTAAATTTTTTTGAATACATAAATTATTATGCTATGCTAATTTCAAAATTTAAATTTTGTAACTCATAAATATTTAGAACATTATTTGTCTTTTGACTAAAAATCTTTTGGATCTTAGAATTACGCACGTGTTATCATTTTTTCACAAACACTATTATAAGGAAGTTTGATGCCTTTATTTGGTACATGCCAGTGATACTTAGATGTCTTAATTATCTAATTAACAAAATTCTTCTCATAATCAATGATTCATAAAGGGTAGGACCACTGATTAAAAGTGTGAACTCAATGTCTGTTCCAAATAAATATTTATCTAGAAGGAAGAAAAATGCATATGTACATTATTCTATTAGTTCATGACTTTCTTTTCAATAAAAATATTAGTTCATGACTTTATGTACACCCATAGATATTAACTAGTTAATAGCTGACGGCCTGAATAGAAGCATCGATCAAGTTGGCAACGTCAACTTTTTTATTTTATTTTTTGTTTATGGTCTGTACAATTGTCGGAAAAAATTACAGGGATCAAATACCATATAATTCTGTTTTGTAGTTTTGTTCTTAAATATGTCAAATCATAAGATGCTAAACTATATAAAAAATCTATTTCTTGATTTTGTTTTCAATACAAGATGTTTCCGACCATTTTTAGATTTGAATGATTTCAGGGGGAGAGCAATATAACCTATATCATAAGTTCAATTCATTTTTTTTTTTGTAAATAAGAAGTTAATTACATTATACAGTACCCAGTAAAGCGCATTGTATATTTGTAAACAGCAATCTGGAATACGGATCAAAGCTATTGTAAAGTTTAAAAATTTAAAGTTATATTCAATTTAAATTAGTCAATTTGTATATTCAAATATAATTATATAAAAAAGCCATCATAGATATTAAAATATTGAGGCATAGCTTCCTCATTTATTCGCGAAAAAGAAAAGCAGAACTCGCTTTTGACTCTTCGTGGAATCGATGCTATTGACTTTTCAAAAAGAAAGGGTGCTACTGGTATTTTAAAATTTTACTCAAATCTGTTTTTACTGAAAACGTTGAAGCTGAAATATCCTTTTGACAATTCAACATGCTGAATTAATTATGCAGATACACGGAACCTTTATGTCTAATTTTTACACGTTTAACTTTGTAATCAGTGCCTTCAAATGGGGTAGTGTAAACTGGCTACCAGATTTCCTCTATTATATTATATTAAAAATTTGGAGTTAACTCAGAAGTGAAAAAATATAGGCCATCATTAGATTATCTGCCAAGAGAATTCCATAACTAATCAATTCATCTTCGAAATATTTAATTAATTTTTCAATTATCTATTTTAACCCATCTCACTATACTCAATTTTTTACTCACACCCACATCCTTACTCCAACTCACCGTCAACCAATAAATAATTAATATATCTATTATTCATACCAACAACATAATTAACCTTATTTTTTTAATCCACATATTTTCTAATTTTATTTAATAAACTTATAAAACCATTAATATTCATTAATATTTGAAAATTAAAAAAAATAATATTTTTCGTAAAAAAAATTTAAATTATAAATAATTCAAATTACAAGTAAGGGACGAAAATTGTGGACGAATAGTATACCAAATAAAATAAAAAGTTAGATTAAATACCCAAAAGTGGGTCGCCTGCGGTCCCGCCTTTTTTTTTCCTTCCCGTCGCCTTCGGCTGCGGGTTCTTTTTATGGCAAACATATAATAATAGTATATTAAAGCTAACTCTAGTAGTGGCTAGTAGTGCAAATAATTACTGCTTACTAATTCAAGAATCTCGCTTCCAGCCAATCAAATTTTTAGCTTTGGATTTATGCGAATATAAAACGGAAAAGCTTGGAATGCTTTAATTCATTAGCTTGGATTTTTTTTGTATTGGTGTAGTATTTTGTAATACATAGTGTTATCGGCAATATCATTTTAGTGCCCCGATTTTTTTCCAATTTTTTTTGTTGAACCCAAATTCTAATGAGATTTTTTGTTGAACCCAAA